>JAYMTJ010000025.1:0-109244 GCA_036897525.1 Pelargonium x hortorum
AGTTGTTAATAAAGGAGTTATTTTCTAATTTTAAGTTGGGGATTGATTCTATTCCATATATATCTCTTTCTTGCCTTTAACCGAAAAACATCACATCAACAAAAACGCCTAAAATAAGCCCCAAGTGTTGATACCTTCCTTAGGGGGGTCTAGTTGTGAAATTATAGAATTTTATTTAATAGAGAATTCTCGAGTAGCGGAACGAAGAGCTGCTAATTGATCCTAGTTTGAGCCTAGGCCCATATCCTACTTCTGCAGCTATGTAATTTATTGACATCTCTATAGTATATTGCCTTACCTTAGAAATCCGATATCCAAACATTAGGTTGGTTCCTAAAAAACCCGGCTAATCTAAAAAATCAGGTCCTGCTCTTGCTATATTTGTCCTATTTACGAGAATTCTATACTAAATAATAACTGTAAATTTCTACCGATATAGCAAGCAAGAGCAGAGAATGAGAGGAATATCCCTTAGTTAGTAAGACAATCACAAGGTATTATACAAAAGGTTAATTCCTTATCCTTTTGCTGAGGACAATAGCCGAACCGAGAAAGGCTTTTTATCTCAGAAATTATTAGCTAAAGCAGCTAAGTAGCTATTAACAGAAATAGGGGTTTGTTTGTTGTTCCCGTGTCCCTTTGTTTTACAAGGTTCCCAATTTCGGATAGTAAGGAAGATGTTAAGGAATCAAACAAATAAGGGAAGATTGCTAGATAGAAATTTCTATCTTTCTTAGTTGTTTCAGTTTCTAATTTGTAACCCAGGGAGTACAGAAAAGCTCCATAACAACAAGAAGGCGGGAATCTACCTTAGGAAGGGTGTAACCCATAAGAGTCTAGGTCTAGGCTATTAAGATACAGAGTCTAGCCATGAGTAAGATTCAGAGTACAGGCTATAAGCTGGGAGTAAGTAAAGGCTTTACAAAGGGAGATTTTTTCTTGATGTTAGTTTTCAAGGAATACAAACCATTAAGGAATTCCTGTGTTATGGGTATCCTGTTTCCCCTAGTTTACAAGGTCTTTGATTTGTTACTTTATCAGGACTAAAAGAATGGCCGCAAGAAAAGAGTTCTGAGTAAGGAGTTGTTCTTGTTTTAAAGTCAAGATGGGTTAACGGTCTTAAACTTGAAAATAAGTAAAGGGCAGTACGCATAGCGGATTAAGGCACTTCTAAGAGTTTTTTTCGCACGGTAGGGACTTTAGTATTCGCATTATAGTCCTTCTCGGTTAAAGGCATAGCCCCGGAGGTTTTTCGGCCTCTATTCTGCTTGTAATCAGGTTACGAATGACTTGGAGTAGCTATTCAAGGTTCCTTCGCTCTCTTCCAAAAGCTCTTTTCCTATGTAAGCCTCCGTATAATTCTCGCTCACCTGTATCTTTCTGTGGGTCAAAGTCTTTCGTTCGTAACATCGTCTGAATGAACGAAACATGAACAAAATGGAACTCCTAAATCCTTATCCTTCTGAACAAACTATCCTATTTTCACTCCTCCTTAGGGTTCTGTTTTCATGCCATTATTCGGCACAACCCCTAGAGACTCTGAGAGCAAAAGTTCCTGTGCTATTGCCCGATTCACCAGTCTTTACCCTAATATTCTTAACTCCTAGAAGAACAAAAACGATTACTATAAAGAAAAGTTAGCATAACTATTCAACTAAAAAAAGTATGAAATTGAATACTCAAACAAAGTAGAGATGAAACTCGAGAAAATGCAATTTTTAACTTTAATTAAAATGGATACAGAATTTTATAGTATAACAACCCATATATCTAACTCTAACCTCATTCCTTGAATGCACATAATAATACCTTATATAAAAGAAGCTGGTGTATATTTGATTGAACATTATTCTAGTACAATGGATGTAATTCAGACATTGAAAAGGTTTTATAAAAAAGAGTGCCACAAGGAAGTCCTATCAAACAAATTAACAGTAAGCTCGTAAACAAATGAAAGATTCCCTGGCGAAAAAAAAAGTAACAAATCACGCTACTATTGGATCAAAGAGATATAAATATTAGTGAAATGTGACTGGTATAAACCCTATCATTTTCTATAAACAAAAAAAGGGATCAATTTCAATTATTTAGATACTGAGTAGAGTAAAAGTCCCCTTTATTTGCTAAATTAGAGATATTCTTTTTCCCTACTCCTAGATATTAATCTTTTAGGAGAGCTTTAATTATGAATTATGAAAGTAGTAGAGCCTAACATAGTTATCGTAGTAGGGGAAGTCATACATGGTTGAAAAGTCAATACATTTACTAAAATTTCTAGTTAAAGTTGTCCTAATGGAATGTGCTTAAGGACTAACCCAGTAAAAGCAAGTCGCTAGCGTTAGTGATTTGTCTGTATACTATAAATAAAATGTTGATGAAATTCTGCAATTATGTCAATAATGAAAAGTTGCCCTGGAGTAAGTACAATAACTAAAGATTATGAAATAAAAGATTGTTTAATTTAACTATTTCCAAGCTTTTATTTTATTTTAGGCTCAGTTATATTATAGAACCAAAAAAGGAAGGGTATTAACAGAGGATCCCTGTTCAATTCTAGTTTTTTTTCTAAAAGTTTTATACAAAAGGCATAGGAAACTGCGTCTTCGAGAGAGCGAAGGATAACAAATCAGGATCAAATAGAGCATGTAACGTAAGTTGTGATTCTAATTAGAGCTTATCCCTTTTTTTTGACTACCAAATAAACTTCAACGACCACAAATACAAATAGGAGCCCACTTTCGTAGAGGAAGATGAAAAGGGAGTTTTATCGCTTTGGGCAGCTAATGTATTACGAGGTATTCTTTTAAATAAAAGTTTTAACTCCAAAATATTTTATTTTAACTAAGGTTGAGAATGCAAACAATAAATAGATTGATTATTAGTATAAAAGCAGGGTTCAATCTTCGTTTATATTTAATTAAACAGGACACCCAGTACTAATTATTACAGAAATTTTCTATTTTACTCCAGAATCTAGATTACTGAGGGGGGCCTCAGAACTCGTAGCTATAAACCCCAAAAACAAAGAGGATCTGCCAGAATCCTTCACGTGGAATTCCAAAGCCCTTGTCTTAATAATTCTAAATTCCTCGGTGAGTTTTTTTAGTCCCCGGATACTATCAAATGACTCGTTTGTTGTATAACCCCCGCAGCTCTTTGATAAAATAAAATATAAGGAGTCTCTCCTAACTTATATTATAACTTAGGGCCCCAGAGCTTTGCTTTAAACTAGTATTTGTTCTGGTTTCTTTATCCTAAAATTAATTAGACACATAAAGGTTCCTTAAGTCTTAGTTATAGCTCACAAAAAGGGTCTTATAAGAAGTTTTTTCTTATCCACCACTGCAAACGGAAATGGAGCTTGGTGCTGCGACTAACAGAAAACTGAGTGATAGACATTAACTAATTAGGCTTTGCTTGAGCTTTATAATTATAATTAACTTTGCTATTCCGTGTAGGGTTAAGTGCTTTGGGGTAAAGGCAAGCGGCTTTTCATGTCCCTTTAGAAGTACTATAAAGAGAAGGTATAGCTCAGAGGTTAGGCATAGGTCTTAAGAGTATGAAAGTAGGGCTAGAGAAAAAAAGTATAGGTATTCAGGAGTTCTTATGCTTATGATGATAAAGCAAATCAAGCCAAAGTAATTCCTTTGTGGTAAGGACAGTTAAGGTTTATAAGGAATTTCTTAACCTGGAGACTTTTCTTAAACTTTTCTTAAGATAAGAGCTAAAACCTTTAGTACCCTATAGGAATACCTATAGCAGTAATGTGTTACTAGGATTCCCGCGGGCTATACCTCCCCTTGGAGCTATGCCTGTCCTATTACATACAAAACTGTTAACTAAATTAAAAAAACTGATTTTGAAATAAGGTTCCCTCCGATAAAATTTCATTCTAGAAACCAACCCTGCTACAGCCTTTTCCCTGAAATTAGAGCTATAGTTACTTACATATCCTACAAATACTCCACGGAATTGTCTGCTTACTATAAAGTACTAGTCTTTGATATTTCACAAGCCTAAAGCTATCCCTAGAGTAAAGACTTTAGTAAAAAAAACCCAAACGGTAACGGGGCAATAAGGGATTCCACTAGTGGGGGGGCTTTAGAACAACGGGAATGCAAGGCATTGAAGGAATTTTATTGCGCTTGGGTTTAATTCAAAAGTTACCAAAAGCTAGGAATCCGGAAAGTCAGAAGAAGAGGATACTGATATCAGATGCTCTACACTAATAAATAGGGCTCTCCAGGAAAGAGAAAACAAGCGTTAGGGATATATAAAGGAGGAATCGGGTAGGTACTTCCTAGCTCATTCTTTGCACTTTTCACTTAAGATTTAAGAGGGGCTTTCAAGAGTACAAGCAAGGAAACTCTTTATATAACTTTATATAAGTGATTCTCTATACTATATTAAAATTTTTAGTACTAACTTAAGTGACATAACTTTGTCAAAAAAAGAAAGCCTAGTCGCTAGGCCTGCTCTTGAGTTGCACCTTTGTGCGCGACTATAAATAATGAATTAATCCACATACTGGGATTTCCCTTTTTATTTCATTTCCTAACTAAAGGTATCTGCTCTGCTGATGAATCCCTAAAGGAAAGGGCGCTGGGAGTTACATATCCGATATACTAGGGGTTCCTAAAAAAATGCTATGTCCCAAGCAGTTCGCTGTTTAAGAGGAAAGTAGGTGTGTAACTAACTGTCCTAAAATAAAAAGGCACTCTTAATTAATTATACGTAATAATGAAATATGTTTCTTTTATCTATCTACTAAGTGTCCCGCTTACGCGAGTCAGGCTAAGAGATAAGTCTAATCTAATTAAAGTTTCGTCGATGCTAAAAAGGACTAGACTATCCACTAGTAGTTACCTCTTACATAGCAGCTTCTAGAGCAAACGAAAGAAGACTTAGTAATGAGCTTTACAACGTATATAATACTTAAATTCAGATATTAGAATACTAAAAATAAAGCTAAAATTGGCCCTATATTTTTTTTATATCCTACACCCTTAATTAAGTGGTTCCACTATAAATGTAAGAAAGTGGGAATCAAGAACAACATCTCAATACATGAAACCTAAGAAGCAAAAAGTACACAAACCGGTATACCAATAATACTGAAAAAAAGACTTATAGTTCCGGGAATTTTGAAAACTAAGAAAGCTTTCCTGTTTACAAAGCATTCTTTTCATTTCCTTTAGAAAGGCCTTCTGCTTCAATAACTAGTCTCGAGCGAGTACCCTCTCTTAACTTTAAAAAGTTGTCAAGGAGTTGTTTTCTATAATATTCAATCTTGTTTACCATTAAGTAAATACACCCACACGTATCACGTTTAATTTAACCTTGAGTGAAACCAACCCTGTTTACTTTGATTCAATAGGACATAATAATATATTACAAGAATAGGCGAAGGGCAAGTCCTTTTAATTATATGAAGCAGAGATCCTTGTTCATACTACTAAAGCCTGAAGATGTTTCTTTGGCGGAGTACCCGAATTAAACTATCTAAAAGCTTGCTATTCTAGTTTCGTTTTTTTCTGTTTAACTTAAGCTAAGTATAAGTCGCAAGTTCAAATGCAGACATATAAATAGAGCCTCTTAGACTCCTATAAGGTTTCGTTTATCTGGGAATTTTTGTCTATCCTACGTAGAAAACGCAAAATACTTAATGGATTAATTTAGCTTTCTTGACCCTTTTGCCATAAGGTTTAAGGGTAGAACTGAAAGGTGTTTCCTTTAGTTTTAACTAAAAAGTCTCTATCACAAGATACTAAGACCAATATTAGATTTATGGAGTTTGATAAGCTTAGAAGGCTGCCTCTCTTCTAATCCTCTAATAAGTAGAATTCGCTCGGGGGTGCTTTTTAAGCGATATTCCCCTCAGTAGCACTAGAGTTTTAGTACTTGGGGATTGAAGCTAGATATTGACATAGGTTTTCCTGCGAACCTTTGACTTACTATTAGAAAAAGTGCCTCTCTCGTTTCCAAGGCAAAACTTCTTTTTTTATAATAGCAACTTTAGGGGTTAAAGGGTAATCCTAAGTAAAAAGGAGAGCCCTTATAAAGTAGTTAATATTGATTTGATGAACGCTCTACTATCCCTCTTAACTTTAGAGCCGGGAATTACGTAGTTAATTATTAATAAGGGGTATTGCCGCAGCATTAAAAGAGAGCTCCTTTACACTATCACTATATGGGTGCCGCTTAAACTACACGCTCTCTAATATTAGAGCTTAAATTCAAGGTCGGGGAACAGGACAAAAAAAAGCTTTTGTAAATAAATCTTGAGTTAACTGCGCTGCGGTAAATCCTTGATCTAATGCTTGCCCTGAATAAGAAAAGAGTAAAGCAGAGCCTGGTCAGTAGAAATTTTAGAAAGTCCGGAGTAGCTACTCAACTTTTCTAGATATCCCCTTACTTGTAAGTGGCACACACAAGAGACTTCGGGTACATTACTTAACAAGCTTCTATCTATTTTATAGTATATGAGAACAAGAAGGGTACGAGCTTTTCTTTAAAGATAAAAAATTTCCTTAGCTCATAGTTAATAAAAGGAATCTTAAGAATCAACATAAAGAAGCTACTGGTGAAAAAATCAAGTGTTAAACTAAAAGAGTAATCCTCAATATATAAGTATAAGGAGTCAAAAAGGCTTTCTCTTCAATGGAATGCCCGATTCCTAGAGGAGAGCTTTAGTCAAATTCGTTGTTCCTAAAAAAGTTTCTATAAAGTGTAATTGAGAGCATAAAGAAGGATTCTATACATTGGGGCACTTCTTATTATTTATAGTGTAAAATAATAGAACTCACTATTAAGAAAA
Organism: Pelargonium x hortorum; assembly: GCA_036897525.1. Classification (NCBI taxonomy): domain Eukaryota; kingdom Viridiplantae; phylum Streptophyta; class Magnoliopsida; order Geraniales; family Geraniaceae; genus Pelargonium; species Pelargonium x hortorum. Next base: position 6,818 of record JAYMTJ010000025.1, read on the forward strand.
GGAGCCAGCCAATTAATAGGAAATTGCAATTTCAAAGACAATAAGAAAAGTAAAGAGTAAGCCCACTTGAACCCTTTGCTTTTCTTTTATTTAATAGGCCTCTGTTCTACTTTCAATTCCAAGCTTACCGGTGTAAACTTTGAATGAAACTTAGTCTACTATATCAATGTATATATACCAACATACTCTATTTCACTTACCAATTTCTTGTTTTAAGAGATTCTTTCTTTATATTACTGATTTTCATTTTGACTTTTAGCCTTCTTGAGAAACCCTTTTCACTATATATAAATGAAATTCAAGAAGAAACTATAATAAAAAGAAAAGACAAGGACAATCTCAGATTTGAGGCTTGCCTAGTTAAAACTTATATAGAGATCTCTTCTTCCACTACTTATTCGATCGCAACCCCGAAAAGTAAGGTAAACGTCTCCCCCTTCTATATCGTGCCCTTTAGTATGTTCTTAACCCGTGTTTATTACTTATTTTTAAGATACACTTTATCTAAGCTCTCCGACGGAAAGGGATCAATCCCATATAAAGTTTTTTTACCTCTTACAATTGACATCTTTTCCCATTATACCTCAGCTTCACTCAAGTACAGATTTCGCGTTTGTTTCTTGGCTAACTTTCTTATTTTGAATTTGGAATTTTTAGAGTACAGAGCATCGATTCCTAAAGCAAGGGGAGGATGGACGGCAACCCCTTCTTTTCAATAAGGATACTGCATTTACTCATTTGTTTGCTCTTTTATTGATGATCACTCTTACCGGTTGTGACTTCTAAGAACATCCTTGTCTTTAAAATAGAAGTGTATAGGACTATGTTCCCGAGTATCTTATTATATCAATGTTAGGTGAAGCGGAAAAGTTTAAAGATTTGCTTATCATTTATGCTTCTTCTCACAACCTTTCTGTTCTACTCCGCAGACATTTTGCCACTGTAAAAAAACTTCACGAAGATACCTTATGTTACAATAGCTCTAATGCCCCTTTCATACCCATCCTAAAGACCCTATATAAAGCAAAATCGCTAGAAGCGAAACCCTGAACTGAAGTGTGTAGAATTTATTACGACTAGAGTAAGCTATATACATGGTAGGAATCTCAGATATACGAACCTAAAAAGGACTTCAATATGAATATGAAAACAGATTTCAAAAGAAAATAGCGATTAAAACCTATTAAAATTGTAAAAATGTACAAGCATGGGGGTCTTTAACACCTTTATAATGCACTAAGTAAGGCTTTTCTGAGATAAGGGCCCTTTCTTGAGCCTATGGTGTTATCTTCCCTTTTTTGGATTTCTTATATATATCATCTGAGTTTTCATTTCTCTTAATAGGGGACCCCTGAACAAATTGGTATATAAAACAAAAACCTATCCAATTCTTAAAGTACAAGCCGCGCCTAGTAAATCCAAGGTATAAAATTCGTATATCTTTCTTTCAGGATTCCCAGAGGAACGTAATAAAGTTAGAAGGATAATCTTTTACTAATACTAACCCCTTTTCAAATGCTACGAGCTTACTTACTATATAATTAGAATTAGGAAATGAAAGGGGGATATACTGGAAGTCCTCCTTACATAATGAGTGCTCAGGTAAACAGGATCTCTAAGGATTTGAAATCTAAGGGGTACAAGAATATCCGAATTTCTAAAGATTTGTTTATCATATTTTTGCTTTCAGCCCACGTGAGAGACAAATCATACACCTATACCACTAAAGTTTAAAGGTCTATATTATATTTGACATACGATTTCTAACGGTTTTTTAACCTAAATAAATGAAAACTCTTTTTTATTATAGGAAAAAACTTAAAAAGTAGAAGTTTAGTCTTTCTACTTATTAGAATCTATTTTAGCTGAGAAAGAGAAGGCTTTTGGTTAATAATCTTTCAAGTATTTGTATTTGTTACTTACTCTTGGGACATTGGAAAGCCCTAACAATAACAACTAAAGATGCAAACAAGTTGAGTTCTACCTAAGCTCTTACAGCAAACAAATGACTCTTTAGGAAACTGGAAATCTCACCCTTAATAAGCTCTACTCCTTTTCGGCTCTTGACTTACTTATCTGTTTCTGTATTTCAACTGGATCTTAGAAGCTGCTCAACACCTGGTTGTTACTGTGTATTAGTTTCTTGTAACTCATAAGATACTTACTATTCTATAAAATATCCATAGTACCAAATCTCTAGAATGCCTAAGAGTTTAGTAAAGTAAAGATAGATCGGATAAGGACTCTCCTAAGGCTTGCAAAGAATACAGTGAACTCTTTCCTAAAAAAAAGAAATCGGGTTTCTATCTTAAACTAGATAAATCAGATTCTGTTATTCCAAGGATTATTTTACAACAAGGATGTTCGTTTACTAGGTTAGAGATAAAAGAGATTCTGTATAATATAATGAAGATAATCCGTTTCCATTAGCTGCAACAAAGCTACATTAATAGAGTAGAGTTCCTAAACCTTTAATTCTTAGGACTCTTCTAGTCAGTACCCTAATTTTATTCTCCTTCAACAACAACTTCCAAGATCTACAGCTTCCAAACAAATAGAATCTAGATCCGGCTAACACCGCTTTCACTGGCTTTCCCAACAAGCTACACAAGCAACTGAAAATAACAAGGACATTTCAACAGCAAGGCTTTCTCTCATGACAAGAACTAAGAGCTACAATTCACTGTTATCTGAACTCCTTTACTTTTTTTAAGGAAATAGAATCAGGTTTCTACCATATCCATGTCCGCTTAACTCCAAAAATCCAGAATACACAATGACTGGAATACATTTTCTAACACTCCTAGCTATACTGAAGTGCTACACACTTCCTAGCTTTACAAGAAGAAGACATTCGCAAGTGCAAAGGACTGTCCTCCATTCATAACTTCTAAACCCTTTACCAGCTGTAAGGGGAAATAGATGCCTTGTTTCCATTAAGACGAGGTTTTTTTCTAGTCGGTACCTAAGAAAGATAGACTCATTTGCTATGCTATACGATGCTATACGAACTAAGAGAATTTCAAAGAGTAAGTCACTTATAGAATATAAATATAGAAAGATTAGGACTCTACTCTCATAAGAGAATATAGACTCTAGAAAAATAGAAATAATAGAGTCTTTCATAGGTTCTGTCTTAAAAAGCTCCTTTACTAGATCCGAAAGTTCCCTCAACAGAGAATTCCTAGTTCAGCATGCAACAAGGAATCCGGTTTCTGTATCTTTCTTACTCAAATACTAATACAAATTCTTTCTTAATCAGATTAAGAATTAATTAGATTCACTTGCTTGAGAGACAGGAAAAGCTCTCACCACAAATAGGTACGTACCTGGAAAAGTAAATGAATAGGTAACCACCTAGCCTAGACCAACTTAACAAGAAATTCCCGGACTAATTAAATAAAGTACGTTATCAGCAATCAACAAATACTCTGGTGCCAATTCTGGAATGGAAGATTTTATATTCAATAAACCAGAATCGCCTGTTCAGATACAACCTTGTACAGAACCTAATTTGATATTGGTGTAACCATTACCTTGTCATAACTAAATTGTATTACGCTCTACAGCTTCTACTATAGAAAGAATGTATAGAAAATGCTGGGTCAGATTCTAGTTTATATAATCTCAGCTAGTCTATGGTAAAGGTGTCAAATACAATAGTTATCTTTTGGGATAGCTAGGACAGTTTCTTTAGAGAACAGAATTCTATATTAGGGATTTATATACCTATCATGTTCCCTGAGATTCCTAGTCTTTACCTTTTACTTTAGAGTTCACAAGATTCTACTCTTTTCATATTGTATTCTTTATAAAGATAAAGGATTTTTTTCTTAATAATGTGCAAGACTTTTCTTGTTGAATTAGAGTCAAAGAAGTTTATAAATTAAATTAGCAGAGTTGAGAGCACGATAAAGATCAAACAAAAAATGAGAAAAAAATCACTTAGATAAAGAAGATAGATTTATGAATTAGCTAATTGATTCTTCACTATATGTGACACATAATCTCGCGGGGTAGAGTAGATGGTCAACTCATGAGGCTCATGATCTCAAAACGCAGGTTCAAATCCTGCCCCCGCTAAGCGCTAAAGATAAGCTAAAGAGAAGACCTTCGAAATAGTAGAAAAGCAAGCGGACCTCTTCTCTTAGATTTAGATACAAACAAGACTTAACCTTGTGGAGTATAGCCAAGTGGTAAGGCACCGGTTTTTGCTTTTACTTGATCCTGCGCTTAAACTTGTTTACATGCCCGTGCCGAAAAATGAGTTACTGTAAGACTCTTTTTATATTACTTATTGAAAACAGCATCGCTTGATTAATAAGTTTTTGGCATCAGGTATTGAAAAAAAAAGGAAGACTATTACTTCCAAGTTAGGCAAGGGTATCTATAAAAGAGCACAAGGCGTCTATTTGCTGTGTTATTTAGATTACGTTATAAACTTCAGAAATTCTTTGGTATCGTAGCTCGATTCGGCATTGGTTATGCTTTTTTTTTCTCAAAAAGAGGGGTTCCCGGGATACCTAAGGGAGGGGCGCGCTTTGCCATTAAAAGGCTTTTGTCACACAGCTGTTAGGCCCGTCTTTATCATGTAGTAGTTTTATATGTTTTTTTCTTTAGCCAAGGGGCACTACTCCTGGAATATGCACTGCTTTCTTGAGAGGCTCCCTCGATTTTTTTTATATAGGTTTTTTTGACAAAGTTGAAGGTCCTTTTAATTTAACAAGAGAATACTGGGGAAAGTTTAGTTATTAAATTTTTTGGAAATTATTTTGAGAAAGAAATGGAAAATCCTTTGAAATAGGCAAGTACTTAGTCACCGCAAGCTTCTAAAAATCTCTAAAAGGAGTGCCTCTGCTTTATAAAAGAACGGGAATTTGTAAGACTGATAAACTTTTTACATCCCTTCTCTAATCTAAGGGGGGGTAAGATTTCCCAGCTTTTGTTTACAATATAAGGACAATCGCAGAACTAAGGGATAACCCGTTTTCTTATTAATTAATGTGGTGTTCCTAGCAAGAGCTCATGAATTTAGTAAATCTAGTAAAGGTTGCTCTTATGTTTTTTCTAGTCTAGATGGTAGAGCTGAGGCTAAAGTCCTGTTTTTTTGAGTCTGGCTAGGTATTTTTATAAAAATAAGTTATGAAGTTGGCTGTCATAATGTAAGTAGTTATACTCAAGACACTCTAATGATGAGTTTACTTCCGTTACACTTCGGGCGGTAAGAGTAATGCTTTCCTATACTACAAAGGCTTTAACCTCCCATGTCAGTAGCACAAGAGGGATGTCCCTTAGTAGAGCTCCTATAACACTATCTAGAACAATTAGACCAAGTAATAAATACAATACTAGACTATACTCTATTTCTAAAAGGTCCGTAACTATGGGGAAATCCGCAGTTTTATGAGTTAAATGTACCAACTAAGAGCCCTAGCAAGACATTCTAGAGTGTCACTTTAAGGTTATTCGGTTTCATTTGTATTCGTTATCTTAAGGCTTTTTTTTGAAACTCTATTTTATTTTGGTTGGGGTTGTTTGTTAAAGAGGTTGACAAAGCTTTCCTATTTGTGTTACTGGGTCTTTCTCGTTTTTTAAGCCTCATTATAGAAGTACTTTTTTGTTGGGTATGAGGATCTGAGATGTTATAGTAAACCCTTTTTAGGCCTAAATCAAGGTATATAAGGAGAGCTACTAAGCTCACTTAGGAATCTAAGGGAATCTAGAAATGCAATTAATTAGCAGCTACTAAACGAATTGAGAATAAAGTCAAGTTATAAATAAAATCAAATTTGACTCAAGACAAAGTACTCCGTAGGTACAAGATGCTAAGTTATGATAAAGTGAGTTAAGTTCTTTCTTTAAGTGCTAAGCCCTTTTCCAAAAGGGCCTTTTCTATATATACCTCAAAAATCCCAAAATATAGATATTATACCCAGTTCCTTACGAGACCAAAACTGTCAAAGTATAAACCTAAAAAATGAAAGGTACAGAACAGAGCTTTCTGACTGAAGTTGTTTGTTTGTTTTTACCGTAGTATCCCGTTTTTTTGCAAGATATTATTCTTAGAAAAGTTTTGTAAACACGGGCAGGGGAAGCTCTTCTCCGTTTCGTTTGCTTAAAAAGACTTCTTAATTGATGACCCTCGTGTTGTCAGGTTAACCGCAAGAGTTTGTAATAAATTTCTCTTAAAATATATGTAGTGTAAGCATTGATAAAGGGCATATAGGGGTTAAAATTCCAGTGTCTCGCTTTCCGACTTAGGTTAAGTGTTTTTACAGAAAACGTATTAAAGTTGTTGATCTGGCCTCCTATTTACTCGGTATACCCTTATTAAAAAGAGTTTAAGAATTTCCTTTAAGTGTACCCAATAAGATGTTTGTACGTTTAACCCAGAAAAAACCCGCGGGATTTCCCATATTTTCATTATTTACCATGGCCTGGGAACCCTTACTATGCTTTAGCTTTAGAATCACTTATCTTTCTATTTTCCGGATAATATAATACTATAACAAGCATGAAGAATTCCCTTATTTATAGAAAGACTTTAACTTGTGAATATTCAGGAGCGGAATACCTTACTTTAGGAGTCTAAATATCCCCAAGCCCGTTTATAGTAAATATACTTTCAGGAAAGACAAAGACTAAGGAAAAGGAATACCAAAGGCAAACTATTATGACTTGGAAATGTACTCGCAGACTAGAAAAAAAAAAAGCATAGCTACCTGTTAATAAAACTTCCCTTGGTACAGATAGATAGTGTAAAACACTGATAAAGTAGTAAAGAGAAAGATAAAGAAGTGACTCTCTTTAAGTAAGTAAGGCCTTTAAGGTAAGATAAATGCCTCTTGGGCTATGTAGCTTATCGTTTTGGAGTATACAACTTAGATAGTCGATACAGTCAATCTATAATCTAGGCCAAGGCTAGTGACAGCTGTCCAATGTCCCAATAAATCCTGAACTGATTCTCAAGGATAGGATTTTCTAAGAAATAGTTTAGGATGTAACTCTATAAATTAATAGTCTTTGTCTTTTGGGGCTTACCTGTCTTCAAAGCTAGAGTACTCTTAGGTAATACTACCCTCTTCACTATCCTCTTCGTAGCTATACCCAGTTTCTTAATACTCATACCTATAACAATGAATTTCCTGAGTCCTATTCTTTCAACTAGTAATTCAAAATAGAGTCAGGAACTCTAAGTAACTCTTGGAATTCTAGCTTCTATAAAATCCTAAACTTCTATATATAATATTAGCCAATAGGGTACAGAACACTCTCTACCAGTGATGCGGAAGCCCGGAGAGCCAGCCTAAGAACTAGACTTCTTATTCTGATCTGATCTATAGAAGTTAAAATAAAAGTGACCCTGTTAAGGATAATGACTCCTGTTCTATGTTGCTTGTGTAGAGCCTTATAAAGATACTGAGTACGTCTATCTTACCGACCCAGAACGAAGGTTAAGTTTAGTAATGAGTATACATACCACACCACGCACATAGTACCCATCCCTTGTTAATGCCTTACTTGTTTTATATGCCTTAGGAGACTCATTTCTTTCATGAGCAAGCACAGGCACACAGTCTCAGTCAATAGCCAATCTCAGTACCTGTCTCATATCAGTAAGAGGAAGCCAGAGCAGCCCTGTATCGGTATCGGTTGTATTAGCCAGACCAGAGAAGGTGGAATTCAGTTCTGGTATTCAAGGGAATTTAGATGCTTATTAGGTTTGGGTTCTTAGTGGTTAGGACTGCTTTCATAGAGAAGACTGATGAGTTTGCTTGGTTATGGAGATTGCGTAGACTGAGTAGGCTCGAGTTCAAGGAGGAAGAGCGGGTCCTAGCCTAGCTTCCAAAGAGTTTGTTTAGGATGTATTACAGTGTATCCTGTAAGTGAATCTATTCTCTATTTCGGCTTGCTAGAGAGTTTATTCCCGTAATGCTGTTGTACAGAATCTCCCAATAAAGAATGCCTTCTCAGGTAATGAGTGCCCTTTTTATAACTATATTTGGAATGTTAATAATAAATTGACAATTTGACTTGTTTGGTTAGGCTAAAGCCTTCCTAATTATTAATATTAATGAGGAACTCCTGCAAATAATAAAATAATATAAAGCTTCCTATTGAAACAAAAAAAGGCAAGGGAAAAATCCAACATAGAGGTCTTAGGTAATTGCTTGTATTTACTGAAGTTCGATGGCGCGATTTTCCTAGTTAAAAATTTCTTTATACTAATATTTTTTATATTAAGAAGTAACTCTTTACATCAGCTTTACTATTCAGACTTTGCTCGCATTAAATAGCATATTTACTCTGCACCCAATTAAGGACTCTTACTCATGCCGGGTCCTCTTGAGATGAGAAATACTTCAGAGACGAGACAAAAGGGGATCCAACAAAGTCTAGTAACTAGGTCATTTTTTTGAATAGAACATAAATTTTAAAATGTGTATAAATACAAGACATAGTCCTAAATTAGAGTTAAAACATAATTAGAGGGCCCGGGAAAGGGGGTATACTAAAGAAGTTAATAGACAAACTCGATTCTAGAAAAAATCTAAATTAAGTGCGTTGGCCTGGCGGCTCCCATAAGGGATCGGAATTAACTATTACAGAAGTCCTCGGAAATTCCACAAGTATACTGAGTTATTAATCCGGATAAAGCGCCTTGAAAGTGGAAAGCCTAATGCTAAAAAACTTCTTTTGCCTTTACTTGACTGACTAATTAGAGTATTTCTAGAACTTTTCTAATTCTACTTACACTTATGGGTATGATATTTATTAACAAGGAAGTTGTCCGCTTGTTTCCTGCTTTTAGTCTAGTTAACTAAAGAAAGAGCTAAGCCCTTCTCCATCTCTAAAGGGTGCAATTCAAAAGATATAGTAAATAGTGATGCATGCAAAAAGGTAAAACGTACAAACTTACTTACTACACACTTAAACTTCCCGATAAAAGATATTCTAGATAGTCATTTTTACAAAAGGGGAATCCTAGGCATTATATCTTATAATGCAAAACCCGTACTATTAAAAACCGAAAAAACTAAGACTTGTTAGCCAAGATTTAGCACTAAACTGGAACTTTCTCGGATCTCCCCTAAAAACCCTTAGACTGAGATCTGCAACTGCAAAAGAAGGCTTACTGGAAAAACCTTTTAGTCATTCCTTCCTTGCGACTAGTCAAAATACTAGGGAAATACCTCTCTTAAAGTAAAGACGGGAAAACTAACATTTTTTTTTTCACAAAAGCTTGTTTTATATTATTAAGGATTGAACCCTTGATTGAAATGGAGCTTTTTATATCGGTATATACATACCCTAAACTCCTTCCTATTTCAACTAAAACCTGAAGAAAGCTGGGTTAATATAAACTTTAATTGTTCTGGGGATAACTTTATTTTATAACATAGCTGCTACCAACAAAGACATGAGTTCATGTCCCGCAGTATACTCTATATTACAGGAAAAACACTAGCGACTGAGATCCCTTTTACTTTATTTAAATTTAAACGTAGAAGTTTATTATTATTAGATTTGCTCCTGACTTAGTTTATAACCTTGTTTAGTAAAAACCTGTTATTAAAACTACCTGACTTCTAGGAAATCCATTTCTATCATACTCTTCTTAAAAACAAAATATTCAACATTACAAGGTATTTTCTATTTTATTATATTAACAATTAATTTTATATTTAAAAATAAGATCCCTATACTATAACTATATAAGACTCTCGTTTAGTTTTCGAATGTAGTTCTGCTAAGGCTTCCATAATTCATTTTCATTGAGAATCTGTACCTGTAATTCAAGATAAAGGTAATCAATTAGCGCGTATTTCTAGGTCTAAGATAATACAGACAGACTCCTTCCCTTTTAGATCAGATTTATAAAACTTGTGATAACGCTTACCCATTTAAATTTAAGGAAGGCCTCTTGTTATACTCAAAGTATACTATTTTTAGAAAAAAGATACTAATACCCTGTAAAATAAATCCAACAAGCCATAAAACTTCTAAGGACAAGACCTAAAGAGCTTCTAGGATAGGATCACTCTCATATTTTGAAAGAGGTTTCTCTATTTTAGATGCTTATACATTAGAAAAAACATATAGAATAACCTAACTAGTATATTAACTATAATGCTATAATAACTAGAAGTTCCTTAATTATCGGAAAATAAATCTAAATATACTGCAAGAAACAAAAAGTCTTGTTCTAATTCAAAAGAAAAAACTTTACTTAGTCCAACAAACCCATACTTAAGTATAGTATAGTATAACACGCTATTTATTTATTTTCACGTTTTATAAAGGAAAAAGCAAAAACTCCAAGAAGATATGTATTCCATTACTAAAGAACCTAGATAATTTTGAACTTTGTTTCTTCTAGGACTTGACTTCTGAACTAAGGGCCCCTTCTTTTCAATTTTAAAAAGGCTAGCAATATCTATTAATGCAGACTCATAATCTGCATATTACATGACGTCGAGGCAAAACCGAACCTTCCTACCTAGTTTAGAAAGTTTCCCTTAGCTTAGTATGAAATTCCTACTCTCTTTCAATTATGTTAAAATCTTACCAGCCCTCTCCAAAATTAGGGTAACCAGTACCTGTTAGCTAGAGTAGCCTAAAATTTTATTTCCCATTACCATCTTATGAGTTTATCTACGAATCGCCTCTACTTCTTAAATTAGAAGTTCCATTTTTATAACTTTATTTTTATAGCATTATAAAATTTAACGGGCTTTAAGGGGGTCTAGCGCGGATAGCTTTGGACAAACCCGATCAGTATAACTAAAAAGCTTTTGGGCTCCTCCTTATTTGATTTGAGAAACTTTGTTTTAGACTTTATCAGGAGTTCCTATAACTTACACACTTAAATTGAGGTAATTGAATTGAATGTATTATCTCTGAGACTGGGTATTTACTCATCTATCACTTCACTAAACTAAAGATTACCTTGTGAAACTGTCAAATGGAAAAGCTTACATATTTAGTGTATAGAGTACGAATCTTGTACTGGTAGTAAATATTATTAAAGATTTAAAAAGAATTTGACTAAACAGAAACTACCTTGTTCCGACACGTAACAGTTCAAATGGCAGTAAGCAAATCTAGGCCTAGAACAGCGCCCCTTTCCAATAATATAAATAAATAAATAACAAGATGAACGAGAGCTCCCCTTTTTTTAATTGTACCTCTTCACCAATAGACTTTATTTTGGGGAATCTAAAAAAGCTTCTGGGATCTTAAAGGAACTCTTTATTTTTCTCTGTGAATAGTGTAATCTTGTAGAGTCTAAATGAGCAGCCTATCTCTTCCTATTCCCCAGATTTCGAAGGCAGAGCGCGAGTTAATTTGATCGGAATCCTTTGGTTCACATCGGCTTACTCTAAGTTCTTCCTTGCTCTACTTTATTCTGTCTTTGAAATTGCAATTATGACTGCTATCAAAAGGATCCTGTTTCAGTATATTTTGTAAACCATACATCCTATTTACTTTACTACATTTTCCGACATACAGATATTTTTTTTGAAGGAGCTCCTAGTTTTTAGGCAAATCCTGTACATGCCCATTTTATATGGATATAAGGAAGTCCGCTCTAGTTTACCCCAATATACTAAGCCCTTTTTTATCTGTGCAATGAACGACTTACAGCCTCGGCCTCGAGAGGGGGGCATCTAACGAAAGAGCAGTCTTACCTCTGTACCAAGAGAACCTAATAACGAAGTTCGGATAAAGACTAAGGAAACTCTCAAGAGAGGTACCCCTCCCCCCTTGTTGTATAGTAAGTTTTCGTATATATTCCAGTACAAAGTAAAAACAAAAGCGCGCATTATGGACTCTCTTCTTTGTATCTATTGTTCAGATAAGGGAGTTTCCCTTTTTTATACCCGGTTTTCTTTGAATCCAAAGCTATTCTTTATATTACTAAATCTCAAGTCATACAAAGGGGCGCTGTCAATATTTACATGGTATACTCTACTGAACTGACAAAGAGTTCTATTAAAAGGGGAAAACCGCTGACAAGGACTAATTAAATTGATTCAAAAAGGGTTATCCAGGATACACTTTTGGTAACCCAGACTGGGCTTAGAGTGAATACACAGTAAGTATTGTTCTAAATTTGACTAGAGCTGCGAGTAGTACTCTATTTTATCTATTTACGGCATGATACCCTAAAGGTTTGTAACTTTTTCCACGAGTATAACAAAAGGGTAATCATAAAGCAGAAGGAAGTGCTTTCCTTGTTTATTTTGTTACAACATTAATAAATAGAAATATAGGCTTTTCCTTGAGTTGTTTTGCAGGGCACTCTCTTAGAGTGGTTTCAAAAAGCATTAGATTACTCTTCTGGCGGGCCCCTTATACGGGGTTCGTATAGTATAGAAAGAGCTAAACCTGATAATAAAAATACGTAATTATAGAAGTAACTCAACTCTATGTGGTGAAAAAACTCTTCGTAGCTCCAATTATAAGCATATAAGCAACTCGAATTGCATAGGTTAAGTGGGGCCTTATCATATCCCCAAAAAAATTCCAGTCTACTTAAATTGAAATAATACGAAAAGATCCTAAAACCGCGTCGATCAGTAGAGTAAACAAAACGAATAAAATAACTAAAGCCTTAACAAATTAAGAAGCCTTACCTAACTTGAAAAGCAAGGGTTAAAACGCTTATTTCCCTATACAAGACAAGTATAGAAGTTTGTTTGACTTGCTTCAAAAATATACAAATAGGAACCTCTTTAGAAAAGGGTCTAAGAAACCAAGAAAACAAAAGAACCCAGTAAGTACTTCCTCAATTACTACTTTCCTAAACTTAATCTGAGAGCTTATAAAAAAGACTATTAAATAGTCATACCTACCTTTCTTTACCCTTCCTTAAAAACTTTATTATACTTTTTTTTAAGCTGGGCTAAACCAAAGGAAGCTGTAATAGAAAGAAAAACTCCTTTTCTTTTGTTACATAGCCTGCAAAACGTAGAATCCGTAAACTAGCATGCCCGTAAAAATAAGTAAGAATATATTATATCCTGATCACAAGATTTCTTGGGTAACTGAGTTGTTAAACTTTAGTGTAAGGATTACTGGCGTATTTTATTGAAATGCTAAAAGGTTTTACTAAAAAAAAGAAAGAGTGGAGGCTTGCTTTTCGATACAGCATTCTTTACGCAGTTTAAGATTAAGATATAAAAACGTCCACAGATTGGACTCATTTCCAGCATTACTATAAGGAGATCTCTCCATCAAGTCACCGCGGCAGGCCAGGCCCTTATATTCTTGAAGCTTTTATAATACTAGATTTCTAATACTCGAATTTGGAATATACTATGACACCTGTTATTTAAACCAATAGGAATCCTGATTAGATAGAATAAGATAAAGTTCTAGAATGTCTTTACCGTTACTTTAGCTTTAACACCTAGAAGAAATAAAGGAAAAGAGTACACAAGCTTCTCCTAACAGCTTCTCTATTTAACCGGGATACTCAAAAAGCTAGCAGAACACGGAGACACACTTCCTTTTGTTAAACCCTTGACTAATCCGGATTCTTATATATTTAGAAATTATTACACAGAGTATAGAATCCCCAGGCGGCTTTTGCCTTTGAATTTCTTTCTCTTGTATGTAAAGAACGGATATTCTAAAATGTAGGAGAACAAGACCTTATCAATATTTCTTGTCTTACTAATAAAAGTTTAGGACCCATATCATCCAGAGAAACGGGTTAAAAAAGCCTCTTCTTAAGTTAAGAACAAAACGAAGCCCTTGGCTTTATACTACAGAGATACTAAGATATCAAAAGCATTTAAGTAAAGGGTAAGGTAATTTGAAGTTATAGACCGGTTTTTCCTAGAAGTGAATCGGCTTTCTCCTTTGAAGTATTCTTGTATTGAACCCTATTACTGCCAATTCTAATTGAGTAAATACTAAAGTATTCGAGTCATTTTACTAAGAGCCCCCCCTGCTTTATTTAACGATCAGACCTTATAGCAGCCCTTCTTTTTTAATAAGAAACCCTTTTTTTTAGAAAGCTTTCCTCAGGAGTTCCTGATTTGTAAAATTGAAACCTAGATTTTTAGTATACTCAACTACAATTATAGTAAAGTAAATTAAATACAAGCAGTAGTCCCAAATGTTGAATAATCCCTTTACTAACCCACGAAAGATCCCCCCCTCAAAGCTTTCAGTGCACACCCTACTTGGTACAACTCATAATCAAATGAAGTTCTATATCACCCATGTATGTAATCAGAATAACTCTAGCGAGAAATACCTTATGAATAAACTTGCCGACTCAAGCAAGTACTTATCGGGTATAGAAAAAAGAGATTACCAATTTCCGCTGTTGATTTCAAAGCAGCAAGCCCTGTATCCTAAAAAGTATTAGGCGCTCCTATTAGGAGGATTTTTGGCAAAACCAAAAAAGAAAGGCGTAAATCAAGGGCTAAGCCTATACCTTGCACAGTAAAACAAACGAATACTAAAGCTAGCATATGACAAAAAAAAAGTTTAATGATTTTAGAGCCCCACTTTTAAGCGAATATAATACTGTTGTAGAGGTACTTACCTCTTTACCGGAGATCCGAGGTATATTATAATTAAGCATCCCCCCAGGCTAAAAAGCCCACTTTGTAGGATAAGCAAAATACAGATTTCAAATTGAATGAATAGTTTGTGGTGCTATTTCCTGGACTTCTTTGACAAAGGTTTATGCTTAGTAACTTCGAATTCAGAGAGGATCTTCGAGGGTTTATAAGTCTAATTTGTAAATTGACTGGTAAGTGAATAACAGGCCTAATTTCACTGATTAAAAAGTTAGAAGAATCTGGTAATATCGGGTATACCCCTACTAAAGTTCAACCAAATGAAAAAACAAGTTGAGGAGAAGAGTCTACTTGACACGGAGTATACTTTTTTTTGTAAAACTAGTATACCAATTCCTGGTCATTTTTATTATATAAGGGCAGGCGCTGTATTCTTAATTGCGAAAAGGACATTATACCCGATTGAGGGGAGAAATCTTTAGCGCGTTATATCAAGATTCAGAGTGTTATATTTTATTTATACTTTTGAAAAAACACTGCCCTATACAACATACGAGGGCTTTGACTCTACTACAGAAGCCTTCTATCTAAGAAATTTAGATAAGAAAAAGACAATTCTAGTACAACTTCCTATTTGACTTAGCAGATTTAGTTTGTTAAGTTCTTAATCTGGTAAAGGAGAACTAACTTCATGGGTATGAGTCTTAAAAAAAGACTATTAAGATCAATCTAGAACCCCCCAAAAAGTATTTAACCTGAACAAGTTTAGATTTATTTAGTTGAGATATTAAACAGCCTTTCAAATTGAAGGAATGAATACGGGGGTCCCAAATAAGTAGAAAGTCTTTCGCTTGGATAAGGAAACCTTTAACGGGTAAATTAAATACCCAAGAGTTTTACCTAAAAATGGAATTCTTTTCTAGTTTACTGGTTACTCTAGGTTTGATTTTAGTAAAAGGAAGGGCTTTATATAGGCCAGTGCCCGCTTTAAAGTAAAGGGAGTCCTGAAAGAGAAAAGAAAAGCGGGGTTTGTTTTTATTACTTTAGGGGTTGCTACCCGGGGCTTCCTTTAGGGTTGATTTAAGAATAAGAAAAGTAATTGTGCTTTGAGGGTTTGCTTTTGATTAAATATATATATCTTTTTTTTAACTTGTAGCCCTTACCTTTCCAGACTCATATCGACTTTTAGGTTAAATAGGTTACCTATACCTATAAATACTGGGACAACATCCCAATTCTCGAAATTTTAGAGTTAATGAAAAAGTATACGAAAGCTTTCCCGAGTTTACTTTGTCCACTAAAGAATACAATGAAGGTACCTTCTTTATTTATTAGGTGTACTGCAAAATGAATTAAGTAACGGTTTGTAAGTAAAAAAGGATACTTCTAAACCAAGGGTAAAAGTCTCTTTCTATATTGAGTCTTAAACCCGCACATTATAATATATAATGAGTTTCTCCTTAAACTATTCCTTAGAATTTTTATACAGAGAGGTTTTATATGGCCGCAAAAAAGAATTTAGATCTATATTTATGTTGCTTTAGTGCTTTACTCGAAGACCCCTTTTTGATATCCGGCATTGGCATTGCTTAATCAATTTGTATGTTCTGGTAACGATCTCTATATTATTATTATTATATAAATTATATAAAGAACCCTATAGGTATAATGTCCCTTTAATTTCCTAGATAGTATTTAGTGGAATAGGCCTGTAGACCGATACTATTTTACTAAGCCAAACAGGCTCCCCGTTTTTATTGTAGGATAAACCCTCCGTATTTTATCGAAATTACCCTGTAAGTGTCACTGCAGTCAAAACCTCTAAAGCAATGAAATGAAAATTGTCTTCTTTTTTTTTTATACTATTTCTTTCTATAAGGAAGGAGGAAGGGCTTCCGAGTCGCGGATTGGATTAAGGGGTCTAATAAAAACGGAAAAAATAGTGTTTTATGCGTAAGTAAAAGAATCGGCACAACTCCGTGAATACTTAATAGCAGACTAAAACCTTATATTATAGAACTTCTGGGAATTCTAAGACATTTAAAACAATCACATAGATTTTAATAAATAAGTATTTGCTCGCGGGCACTTCAATTAAATAAAAATAAGGTGCGGGGGTACTCTAATTGAATTTGAAAGTAAGAATCTCCTTATTATCTTGTACCATCTTTCATTTTAATAAAGTAGAGTCCGCTTTTACCTGGTTCCTTTAATCTCCCAACGACTACTTAGGGCGCTTTAGTTAATTAGTCTTAAGTTTACTTTCTATCTAAAAAAAAAAAGCCAGGTACTTCAGATTAGAGTATACCTTTTTTTAGAAGACTTGTTGTATTTTTTTCTAAGCATTAAGCCAGTTTATTCCTGTTGAGATAGTGGAAACCCTTTTTGATTTTTAAAACTTATATTTATCTTTCAATTTTTCAATTATAAGGTATGCCTTGCAAAGAGGCCTTTATTACCCTTTCTACTGAAATTATCTCTAATCTTTCTAGCGGGATACTCGCTTAAAGTCTGGGGAAGAGCTGAGTAAGAAATTCCAATATTAAAAACGAGGTAAAAAGTAGAAGGGCAATGCTTATTAATTACCCGCTTCGGATATTCGGGAGCTTACTTTTTGCATTCGCATTGACAAGCTCTTTTCGCAAATTCATAGGAGGCTTTTAGACATTTACGACCCCTCGGTACCGCTACAATACTGCCGAATAATTACCTATTATCTAAATAAAATTTGTTCTGATCCCCATTAAGGGCTTCTCCTAGCAGCGTCTTGAGCTTGTATTTTGAATTACTTATAGGGTTCCCTAAATCTCCATAGCTTTCCGTTCCTGGATCCTCTTTTCTCAGTCTTTCCTTCGGCCTATCGTTTTCTTAGAATTATACCCTTTTCTAATATTACAGTTCTAAGTAGTACAAGCACTAGGTTAGGTAGAAATACCCTTAGATTCAATTGGTTTTAGAAGTGTTATGGGTGGGATATTAGAACCTATGTTTTCTTGTATAACCTTATTAATGAATGAATGTCACCCTCTTTTTTATGGGGTAGAACTTGAACCCCTGTATTTTATTAGTAGCTATTAAGATATTAAGGAAGAGTTGGGAGAGAGCCTGGGCGGGAGGGGAGAGCTTGTGTACTTAAAGTTCCGTGGTTAAATACTCTATATTTAGAGGGCAATTACTTACAGCTCACGAGGCTCCGCTAGCTAGATAACTTTAGAAAACTTATTAAACCTTTTAATGACAGAAATCCGAAATAAACTAGCTAAACGAAAAACCCCCTGGAATACAAACAACTCCCTTAAACAAATTATAGTAACCTTCTGAAGTTTCCTCGGAATTACTGGCTTATAAGCATTACAGAAGGAAAACCCTTACTTAGTTTTTTTTAACTAAAATTCTAGAATTCCCAGGGATTTCCTATATTTTAGAGTCAAAAGAGCCCCCGTGTGAAATTCACCAAGGTTGTAGGGAAATAGGCCGGTTTGAGCCTGCACTCCTCTGTTTAAACTCAAGAGAATACCCGGTAGTAACAGAACACCGAACACACATTAGCAGCAAGTTTCTAATCCCATACCATAAACTCCTTCTTAACTTGTTTCATACCTAGACCATAAGCTATACCTCTTTCTTAAGAACCGAACTTTTTTTCATGACTTACAATCAAAGACACGGAACACTGACTAGAATACTATCACTATGCAAAAGATAACCTACTGTATCTTGTATAACCTAGAAAACTTGATCTTACTCAAAAGCACAGAGGAAACCCCTTTATTTGACAATTCCCTTTTATATATTAGTAAAACCTGTAATTACAATTTACTCGATCCGAAAGACTCTAATAATTAAACCCGGTTTACCCTAATTCAGAAAATAGGATGGTAAGTGCAAAAACTTTAGTGGGGTTAAAAAAACCCTGAGCATTCAATTATACAGCTACTTCAATATCCAATGCCTGGGTTACTAAACTCTAGATCTGCATGCAATATAAGAAGTATAAGTAAGTTCGCTAGGAATTGGTAAATCCTGTATCAGAAATGGGCCTCTTACAAGCATATAACCATTCTCCAGAAAAAAGGAATTCTTGAAAGAGTTAATACATGCAACTGACAATGCCTGATCCAGTTTGTTTTTTATAAAAGAGCCAGAGGTAATACAGGAGCCGCCTATTCGTGTAAAAAAAAGCCTAATATTTGCTACGTACGAAAGTTGATTTCTCTATAACTAATTAAAACTGATTAAATATTTCGAAAGCGTCTGAACTAAGTCCAGTTTGTAAATAAAACAGCAGTATTATATTCTTTTGTAGCACACGTGTACCGGTCCAGAGTTCTTCCAACTTTGTTCTACAAGCACCTTTTCTTTCTATTAGAGGCAGAGATATCTATATCATCTTATGCTTTCTAAATTGCCAGTAGTTCTTAGTACTATCTGGATTTTCATGGAATTCCCGAGGATTTTATAAAATCTAATAACATCATATAACATTTTTAGGTAAAATAAGTAATTTAGCAAGACAAGGTTCTCTTCTCTTTTCTATCACGAGTACAAAGTAATCTAACAGCAAGGGCTTTCATTATCTAACATTATTTAATCTTTTCAGGACTTCTATACCTGATATTAATTACAATTAATGTTACATTCCACACCTAACTTTATTTATTACTTGCACATCAGGAGGGCCTCTTTCTAAAGTGTATTCCTTCCTTAAAGTTTTTTTATAAAGCAATATAGCTAAATTAGAGAACTGGGCTTCGTATATCTAAAATATTACAAGCTTGTCAATTCAGGTAAAGGATCAGTACAAGAGAGTCTTTGGATTCCTCGTAGATAAAGGGAATATTATCCGAGTCGAAAACTCTTATGTTATGCCTTATTACATCCTCGGGTTAGCTTATTTCAAAAGAATGTGGATTTGTACAGGTTCTCCGTAATGATATTTTAATTAGCTTTCTATATTATAGGGCTCTACTTTGCCTAGAAGGAGATACTCAGTCAGGTCTTCTCTCAAAAAGCGTCTACCACCACTCTTGATTGTACTAAGTTACTAATTTGAGATAATAATAGGTATTAGAACACTTGAAAAATAGAGAATAGGTGTGAAAAAGGAAGCATTCTCATAAGTTAGCCGAAGCTTGTCAATACAATGGGTGTCAGACCAAAGGGAGAATAGACTGTGAGTAGGAGAACAAAAGCCAGAGGTACGCTGTATTCTAGAAAAGAGCTAAAGGTGTGCAATCCTAAAATAAGAGAAGAATCAATAAAATCTAAGTCAATAAAGAGTTTCCGTCAACTAAGGAAGATGGTAGCCATCCTTATCTTCCTTTGTTTGTTAAAGTCCTGTGAGCAAGAAACCAAACACGAGAAGCGCTAGCCAAAAGATCTTCATGAATGAGAGCTTTTATGAAAGTGTATGAAATTCGTAGGTTGAAAGAAAAAAAATCCCTACTTTTGACTAAAATTCTGAAATATCAAATATTCGTCATTCAAGGAAGGTATCCATTATCCTCAAGTAACTAAGGAAATCCCAAGCAAGGAAAATAAAAGAAAAAAAAAAAGCGAGTACATCTTACTCAAATCTTTCCATTTATAACTTGACGTTTTACTCTAGGCTCCGCCAACGAGATTCGGGTAAGAGTTCTTAAGATATAGTTTTTGGGGTTTATTTAGTTGCAAGTATTATACTGATTTTTTAAGATTAAGATCCTTGTAACTGGTAAAGGTAACCCAATTACGAAATATCTCCGCGACCCCCCTTACTATTTCAAAGTAAGTGAAAGGTCCTTTATATAGTAGTAAATCCTGAACGAAGTCTTTTCCTCACGTCCGTTTCTGTTTCTTTATAATACAAATATAAGTGCCAACCAAATCTTCATGCCGAAGCTACGTCGCTACTAAAACTCCTGGCTAATAGGATAGGATTAAGAATTTATATAGAGTTTGACCTAAGAAAAAAATCTAATACCTCGAACTTTGCAAGCTCCCTGAGGGAAGTAACCCTTGTTAATAAAGAAAGGTGTATCTCTTATTCCCTTACCTCGTGTTACTAAAGCGGATCGGATCCTGAGTGGGTTCCGGATTCTTGATAATTAGCGGCCTATATAATACGATAATTCCAACCTTAAAAGAGGTTAGTTCTCCTTAACAAGTGAGGATAGCTAGAAATTGAAAAGAAAGGGACTTTTCTTATTTCTAACAGGTTGTTGTTCCTGTTTAGAGAGAAGAAGACTTTAAAAGAGTTGCCAAAAGTGCTACTTTACAGTTACTAAAAAACACAAGGACTATCTAAAGGAGTGGCTTCCCTGGCGAATAACCTTCTAAGACTTGGTTCTATATTGAAAACTGTTCTTACTAGCTGTAAATCTTACCCCTTATACTATGCCTGTTCATTACAATTGATCCGTGGAAAGGCTCCTAAACCCTTGACTTTATAGAGCTTCTTAAATAGAAACCCCAAAGCTTACCAGTTTCAGAAGCCTAAAGTTCTAGTTCTCAACTTTACGGACTAGAAAACATAGATATCTGTTAAATTGAAAACTGAATTCCTCCTACCTTTTTTTTACTAGTTAGAGACTCCTGTTTAGGCTTTTAACCCATTCCTAATGGACCTGTTCCTTTATTAGTAATAGCAGTTCAAACTCTACTTTACCCAGAGCAAGTACAGGTATGAATACGATACAGCTACAAATAAATAAAATACAGATAGCGACAAAGCTACCAGAATTCTAAAGCTAAGAAGGTATTTTCCTTAGTTAGTTTCATTTGTACGAGTTATTCTCTAAAAAAAAGCCAAGGCAAAGCAAAACCCGGGTATTCCTTTTAGATTAGACAGAGTAGATTACGAACCCAGAGTGAGTTAAAGTAAGATATAGAAATAGATTAGGGTAAGGTCCTTATAATAGTATAGAGTACTAGGTATTTCAAGCTCTTACTAAGGTAAGCATCTATACAGCTAATAAAAGAAGTTCTTTCGTAGGGTTCTCCGGATTTCCGTTGTAATGTAATGAAAGTTTTCTATCTCGTTATTTGAGAAACTCGTGCTTGTGCTTTCCTTAGACTCCAGGCCCTGGGGGTAAATAAGTCATGTTCAACTAATTACAGTTCTTAGACCTTATAGTAGAATACAAAATCGGTTCGTAGCTAGGCCTCTCTGTATCTTAACAGAAGCTGGAGAAGGAATAGGGGTCTTTTTTTAACCGGGGATATTATTCCTATGTAGCTTTTTGTTGTTGCTAGTGAAGTTCTTGTCTTTACTGTCATAGCTTACTCTTGAGGAGTTATTTTATGTATAGTCTATAGTATTTTGTATTATTCTTAATAGTATATTCTTAATTAGTAATTAAAGAATTTATTTGTTTATACTTTGGCTTTGTTTTAAGATTTGAGTATTTTGGAAAGTATTTACTTAAAAGTGTAATATCTCTAGTTTATTCCTGAATTTTAAAGCTATACGTAAGGTAAGGGTTGCTCCTTTATACGTTACTTAGTTTCCAATTCTAAACCTTAATGTGTTTGCCATAAAGACCGTAGAACTAAGAGGTTGTTCAGTATATAAAATTTTAACAATTCTCAAGATCTTTTTTCTTACAAGGAGTTAAATTAAACAAGGCTTTACTCTAACCAGATTTTCTGGGTGCTGGCGTTTATAGTATAAAACAGGTTTAGCTGGGGCATAAATGAAAGGGTCGAGAGTTTGCTAATTTTTTTTATAACCTTTACTCAGCTGCCGCTTATCCTTAAAAATCAAGAGCATCTAACAAGTCCCGTGAGTGAGCTCTCCCTAAAACAATATGCATCCTAGGTCTTTTTAGTTTAAACTTGAAGGATAACTCCAAATAGGGTATAATGTTAGACGAAGAGCTAAAGAAAGTTTTTTTTTGAAAATAAAGAAGCTAAAAACCCCTGATATCTTAATAACTTACCCGATAAAAGTAGGTTCTCCCTTCCCTTAAAAGAAAAGCGGGGACACATACTAATGAATGAGTCGAGGAAGGCTTGTAAAGTAAATAGGATTTGATCTTCTCACCGAGTCCTTTATCCCTGCAGCTTTAATCCTAAAGATTCTGTATCCAACATCAAAAACTAGAAACCCAGTACCTTACTTTAGCCTGACTAGAAAGCAACCTCTTATCTTAATGAACTTCCCTTTGTTAAAGAAAAGACAACTAGTCTAGTAGGGATTGTAGGGATGAAAGCTCTCACAACAAATAGGTACATACCTGGGAAGCCTGTTCAACACTTCCGTTAGTTAAGATACTGGAAAACCCAATTGAAATAGAATAATCCTATCAAATCAAGGTGATTTACATTCAAAGACTAAATCGTTGATATTTTGTTTAGTATCCTGCTCAAAGCTACCTTCCGATAATACTTGTTTTGAAACTGCCCCTACTTAATTAATATAGGCTATAGGCTATTTCTATACTTTCTATACTAGAATTCCTTTAACCAAAAAGACTGACTAGAACCTAGAAGACTATAAGGGTACTCTCCTAAGGTTTTAGCTTAGCTTAACTGGAGGTATTGGAAAAGCACAAACAAAATAGAAGAGGTAATTCCCTCTAGCCTTGCCTGCGCTTATCGTTAACTGAGGATAGAGCCTTAAATCGGAGTACATCCTTCTTACCGACCCGCTTAATGTTATATAGTATTCTGAATAGATCTACATACTATAATACCCCCCCCCCAAAAAAACTTTTATTCCGCAGGACTTACTTCCTCTTAATCCTCTTAATAAATTGAAATGTAAAGAAACTAGACTCTGGATCTCCTTCTTACTCTTATGAGTGAGACTTACTTCGGAGCTTAAAGGGAGCTTAAGAAAGAAAATACGAGCTAGACCTATAAAGAAAGAATCCTACGATAGAGGATAGAGATAGATAGAGATGCTCTTTTGTTGCCTTGACTTATTCATGTATTTGCGACGGGTCTCTAGAGTTTAATCCAAAGTAAAGTACGGGTTTCTTGGTTGCAATGTATGACTTTATAAATCCTTATCTATTTCATTCAAGAGGGTAGGTTACCGCAGGGGTCTCAATTTTTTTATTTGTTCTAGTACTAGATACTGAAGGGATCCTAATCTAAGAAAGAGCTGAAAGGGGACCCTGCTTTTGAAGAGAAATTACTTCATTTGTTCTTTTTCTGACTTTCCAAGGAAATCCTTATTTTATTGAGTAGTCCTTGATCCACTCACTAATAATTACGATTAAGCTCCTCAAGCGAATACTTCAGCTGTTACCCTACATAAATCCGACCTTTTATTATTAGAAAAGGTTACCGAAGGTACGTTAGCCGTAGAAAGAACATGCTTTAAATAACGAAAATGAATTAAGAAAATCCGGTGGAAAAGAGTGCTTTTTTTTAAATGAAAAGGAGGGAGGATCCTTAGCTTATTAGGGTGAACTTTCTTTAGCTTTTATACTTTTATACAAAAAAGTCTTTCGCTTTAGGTTCCCTTATTAACTTGTAATAGGTGGATAAAATTCTACTACGAGACTCAGACTTTATGACATAATTAGGACACTGATCCTAAAAGGACTGACTTTAATCAGAATATACCCGCAGTACAAGCCTACTTTAGTGCTATAACCTATAACCCTTACAAGATTTTAATAGAGATATCCACTAGTTATAAAATCTAGTAAATAGTAGTTTTTTAGGTATTTCAATTCCTTCTTTTTCGAAATCTACAGAGCTCTTGCAATTTTCTCTTTTGGTTAAAAAGGGATTCGAGTAAAAAAAATATAAGAAGAAGTAGAAAATAGTAAGCCTATAGAGTACCGGAGACTAATTTGACTTTGCTAATACGACTTAGTGTAGTGTTGCTACCTAGTATGGAATAGCGGGTGCAGTTTCTTGGAAACAAGAGTTTTGAGCTAAACTTAGACCTTAAAGGAGCCCCGAGTCCCTCTACTATGGAATTTCCGAAGGACTCTCAATCTTTTTAAAAAGGGATCCACAAAGCAAGAGCTATAAAGCCAAAAAAGACTCGAGGTTTTTTTAGCATTTATACATTAGAGGGAATAGCTAGATTATAAAAGGGTACCCAGGTCTATCTATCAAAACTGATTGAGAATCCTATCTTACATATTTACTTTAACAAGTTAGTAAGCATTCTACAGGAAAAAAAAGAAACTTCTGATTTAGAAAACTAAAAAACTATAAGCAACTTTTGACTCGCGAAAGCCTGCTTTGTGATATTGATGAATTGGGCTTCTCGTTGTTAGGAGTTCTTGTAGCCTACTTTACTTCTTGTCTTGTAGCGATAGCCTGTGTTGTAGTTCCTGAAAGGAGTCCTTGCTGTTCTTTTTTGATTTGTCTTACTCTTTCTTAGTTTAGTTAGTAATGGAAAGGGAATCCCGGTCAATAGAGAGTCCTAGTAGTAGCGGTTTACCTTGTTTAGTTTGTATTGTGAAAGTGTATTACCTCTTGTTCTCTCTGCCTTTCTCGTTATGTAGGATAAGGCCTTTTTTAGACTAAAGCGTAGCGAGGAAGGTTTGCCTGTATTCTAGTTTTCTAAGCGGGTAAGTGGGATAGATAGAGAGACTTCGAAAGGTGCCTATAAACATGGTTGGATAAAAAAACTCCTTAGAAAGTCAAGAGTCGCTACAGTAGGGTTTGTTGGAATAGTTCTCACAGGTATAAGGGGAAAGTCTATACTTTACTCTTAAAACAGGTATACAAAATTGGATGGTTAGAGTCTAACTTAAAATCTGTCACTAACTCTATAAGTTTAGTTTACCAATTATCGCAGAAAAGCACAAAAAGAATGCTTTGTTAGGACCTAATGAAAGAAAAAAGTGAAATTTAAGTAATTGAAAAGGCCGAAAGCATCCCACCTTAGGAATCTCTAATAACGCAGCTTAGCTTTATATGGGAATAGGTAGAGCCGCATAATCCAGTCTTTCTCATAAGAGAATAGAAGGGATTTTGTTAGATATGCTATTCTAATACACAAGGGTAATTTTAATAGAATTACCTATAATATAAGAAAGCAAGAAGTTAAAATTTGTTTTTTAAGGGTTGTTATCTGCAAGCGGATTTCCGGTCCATTCATTTAGTATTCGGAAGAAAGACTCGAAAATCACATTTTTGAAGGCAACTCCCTTAACTTTACTGATATTCATTTAAGCTAGATATGCTGTTATTATCCTTTTGGAATTCTTGTACAATTCTGTAATAGAATATCGAATAGCCCCCAAAAGTGCCCTTATATGTATAAGGACCGTACAATCCGTATTTAAAGGTTTACTTTACCTGTTACGTTACTCTTAGTTATTTCCTGTGCAAGTCAAATAAAGAACTTCTCTTACAAATAGAGTAAGGACCCACTTACACTGCAAATCCATAGAATATCTCGAAAGTGTTAGTACTTACTGTAGTAATTTCCCAGTCTTATGCTCTTGAAAAGAAACGAACTCTTGTACCCTGATTTATATAGAGTCCCCTTCTAATCTGTGTCTGTGCTTTTATAACAATGTTAATAACAAGACTTGACTTGTATACCTATAAAGTCTCTTTATATAAAGCTTAGATGCCACCCTCCTTGATCTATCTCCTTTTGGACTTTTTCTTTGCACTAGAAAAAAACAAGTGAGAGAAGCCTTATGAAATGAAAACTTAAATAGAGCTATACTTGAGTAAGGCTAGGAATATGAGGGATGAGCAAGTAACAAATTCATACTTAATAAGTAATTAAAATTTCTCTCATCCACGGAAGGATACCTATCACAATAAACTAAGTAGATAACTTTATTCTACTGCAAAGCTTAGGTTCGACTGACTGTCATCAATGAGCTAAATCCTTTTCTATATAAATGTTTAGGGCATTAATAAAGAAGACTTTTTTTACTACCCTCCTACTAAGAAGCGAAAAATTCCTGTCAAGTACAGAGCAGTCACCTATCTATAAAGAAAAGAATACACCTGACAAAGAAGCAAAGGCTTGCCTCTTCTCCCTATCTTATCCAGGGGATTCCTCTTTGGAGCTCCCACTTAATTTCTTAAATTTGAAATAGCCAACCAAGCCTTGTCTACTCTTGCTTCACCTTACTCTTATTCCTCTACTTTTGAAAAAGACCTAGCTTGTAAAACCCTAACTTCAGTTCTATCCCATCCCATTCTTGGAAACTAAACTCTCTACCTTCTACTACCTCTTTGTTACTAAATGCCTCTCTAAGCTAAAGCCATTCCATATTCAGTTCCCTTAAGAGCTCTAACTAACGTTACTAATCTATTCCTTAATGCCTTTGACTCAACGATTTAGGGAATTTCATTCCTTTATTATATTAAGGCCAAAGCCACTAGCTAGTAAGGTCTTCCTAAGTAAGGCCCTATTAAGTAAATTAAGTAATGAGTTCTATACTCCTTCTTTCTTAGAGTAAGTAGCTACAGATTAGTTAAGGAAGGAAGTCAAAGCTCTGAAGGAACTGAAAAGGGAGGCTTTAAATTGTCCGAATAAAATGAGGAGGAATGGTGTAAGCCTGGGGGAAGTTCCGTATAACCAATTAGTCCTCTAGGAATCTCGTACAAAGTCTTAGTCTTAGTCTTAGGCTAACTTTTAGGGATTTTAATAAAAAAACTCCTAACAAAGCATCTCAAAGAATCTAATTAAATTAATGAATCCAGGACGGGATCAAAGAAAGAAAAGTAATTGATTAAGGAATAGGGAAAATTGTTGTATAAGGCGGGTTTTCTATGTCTTGCTTACTTCTCCGTACCTATTAATTAGAACAGGGAATTTAGTTTCAGGTTTATGCTTCCTTTTCCTTTATAGGGAATTCCGGTAATCCTAAGGAATTTGAAAGAAAAGATCAAAGGTTTATTTAGTAAGTGAGTGAGTTGGGACTGAGTATGAAGTCAAATAGGAAAGTAAGTAGATCTCTTTCCGAGTTTTTACCTATAAGTCCTGCGGGATTAGAACTTACTGTCTTTAGAGATTCCGTTTTGAAAGAGCCCTAGTTCTAATTATAAAGAAAGTTTTGAAGTAGGTCAATCAATAAGAAGAGGATATAAAGTGACATGATAGCTGCGGGTAGGGCCCGTAGAAGTCAGTGTATCAAGTGAAAACGTACCATTTCTTGTTTCTAGGGTTCCTTTTTCGGAGTAGAGGTATTCGTCAAGTAGAACTTTTGAGTTATTGGAGTGTTTCAATTTGTACTAAAGTACTCTAAGTTAAAAGTTAAATAAGGGCTCGTGGAAGAAAGCTTAAACGAGACTTTGTATTGAAAGGTTTGACTGAACAAGGCTCTGCTTTACAAGGTGTAAGTAAAGCGAGTCAGTAAAAGTAGTATAGGCTGGCTATATATAAAGATAGGGTTTTCCGGTATCGATTCTAGAGGCTATACAATAGAAAGATGCAAGAGAAAAAAGTCATTTAGTTTAGATAGGTAGTTCGTAATGTAATGAAGTCAATTCTGGAAAGTGGATCGGTTTGCTAGTTTGACCTAAGCTGTCGCGGGATTATCTGGTTCGGTAAAAATCTAATTCAGGGGTATTAACTCAAGGATTCTTTATCTTCCAAAAGTTTCAGTTTTGTTGGAGAGACCCCAGGTTTCAAGGCAGGTTCAGTTTAGCTTTAGCGTTTGGTTAGAAGGAACTTGTTTTCATTTCCTAAGGAGTCAGACTAGGGGGGGTTCCTATATCGATAAAGGAAGGGTTTCAATTGAAAAGGTAAGCTGTATAGAATATGGGTGGTAGGAGCTTCTAAAGGATCCGTGCAGTAAAAGTCTTTAATGAAAGTGCTAAGTCTGACTAATTACAAGTACGAGGAGTCTCATTTCTAACAAGTAAGTGAGGATTCTGTCTAATGGGAAACCCCCCGGAAATCCTGATTCTATTTATAGAAGTCCCAAAGATACAACTTGATAAAGTAAAGACTTGATAGTAACTCAAGCTTTTTACAAAGCAATACAAATTTCCTTTTCCAATGTAAAATAGAGTGTCTTCCTTTGAGGTTTAGTAGGTTTCCAGCTTCGTATTTTTATTATAGTCTTACACAAGTGCTACAGGATTCTACGGGTCTCTTATCTCTTAGTGGTTTTCCTTAGTTGTCACATTTTTATAAATTTATAAAAGAAAGGGCAGTTCTAGCTGGATAGGCTAATTCGGCATCTTATCTTCTACTGGTGGGAGACGTCTTCTTATGTATGGATGTATGGAAATGAATCGGGTTTTCTTTTATGTTCCTCTGTTTCCAGTTCTATCAAGTAGTAGAATGCTAGGGTTTTTTCTTATAGGCTCACTCTTTCTGGGTTTTGAGTTTCAAGTATATAGTATATGGATTCCCTAGATTTTTGGGTTTAGTTCAGCGGGTAACCCGGGATAGACAGGTAGCATGTCTCAGTTCTCAGTAAAGTACTTAACTCTAAAAAGGGGATTATAAAGGAAGCACCTTATATTAACTCCTTAACTGCAGATGAGATTCTAGGTTTAAGTAATGTACTCCTTAAAAAGTGAGACAGCAAAAAGTACAATTGAAAGCAACTCAACCGAAGGAAACGTAAGGAATACTGATGCTAAACGGGTCCATTCGCGCAAGGTTTTGGGGTCTAGAGTATGTCAAACTCTTAAACTAAAAGTGTTGAAGGGGTATATATATATATTCGTTTAGTAGAATTTAGGATATTGCAACAATGGGTGTTGGTAAAGCAGCGGGCTGCTATAGAGTATGCAGAATAAGAGGAGGGTCCTTGAGAAGATGGGGAAGTCCGCTTTGATTTAGATAGAAAGTCTTTTCTTTTCAGTTTTTTTAGAATAAGGGGACAGTCTAGCGACAGGTTTATCAGTTTTATTTGAAAGGGAATTTTATTATTTACAGGTGGACTATCTTTCTTTTCTTTGTGAAGAAGCTTTCAGGTTTAAGAGCTTAAGAAGTCCCTTGGGTTTCTTCTTATCAGGTACTGCTTTTTTTATTATAGGCTACGGCTTCGCTAAACAAGTCAACAAAGGATTGATTAGAAAGAGAAAGAGTAAATTGATTCATGAAGTCAAAGCGAGAAGGTAGGTAGATGATTTCCTAGTTTTTCTTAGGCTTAAAGGTGTCGTAGGTTTGAAAACTACTGCAATCTCTAAAAAAGAGTGTCTGGAAGAACGTTTAAACAGGAGTCTTTTCGTATTGAATTAGGGGTTTTCTGTAAGAGTTAAGTTAGGTTCTTTTTATCAAGGGTTAGTTTTTCTCGATAGGGGTTAAGATTTGACAAGATATAGGGGCTCAAGGAATCCCCCTCTTTTTTGGTTACAGGATTTGGTTTTTTAGTAAGAGGAGTCTAAATTCGAAAGGTATATTTTATTAGAGTTAAAATACAAGTTTGTACTAAATTAGGAGTAGATAGTGATATAGAGTATAGGTCTGAAATCGAACAAAAAGCTCATATGTCAAGTTTTATAGTAAAGGGTTGTCAGTAAGGAAAGGGGTAGATGCAAGTCAACAAGAGCAGGAGGGAGTTGTTGTGATAGGATTAGATAGAACCCATGGTTTAGGGTTTTTGGGACTGGGAGGAGACAGCTGTGCGGAAGCTAAAGTCAGTCTTTTCATTTTTAATAACGGGTATATTTAGTTTAGAGTTTATGGATTCCCGGGATATCTTTTATAGGTTGGGAATTTCTAAAAAGGGGGTTTCTTTCTCAAGCTCAGTGTACGGGTGAGTTTCAAGAATATAGATTACCTAGATTTCGGGTTAGTATAGTATAGTATAGAGTTCAGCAGTTTACAGACTTAAAGCTTAAAGGGGTTGGGCTTGCTTTTGAAAAAGGTCGAGCTCGTAAGTAAGATAGTATAGGAAAGACAGGAGCCTATCAAAAAGGTTGTTTAAGTCTTTCAAAGAATTAGAAAGTCAAAAGGGAATTTTTAAGTAATAGGGATTTGAGTCAAAAAGAGAAGTCTAATTTGAAACTAAAAAGAGGGAGATGTCGCAGCCCGAGCTCAAAGTTTTTTTGATTTGAACCTGTCACTTTACTAATAAGTATGCCGGGGTTTCCATTAGTTACAGAGGCAAGATTTTCTATAAGCAGTTTCTTTTTTATGCTTCCAGTCCAGGAGGCATATACCCGATTTAACCTTTCATTATTAAAACAAGTGAAGAGGGGCACCGAGCAATTTCGTTAGTTAGATAGCGTACCCAATAATTATTTCGAGACAAAAACCCCGACTCTTCCGAACCAAAAACTCTTTTTATTTTACAAATTCTCTCTTTCTAGAGTAATCCATTTGATTCACAATCCCTTTTATCTAAGTGATTCGGATTCCCCAACCCCATTTTTTGTTTAGTAAGTTAGTAAATTAGAAAGAAAGTAGGGTCTTTTTTATTGTAAAGGCAAGGGTTCGTATAATAAGAAAGTTTAGGATTCTTTTATAAGTCTAAAGGCTTAGGTGTTGCTATTAAGAGTACAAAAATCAGAAGGTATATACAAAGCTCCGGTAATTCCCTAACCTATCTTTATTTAGATTTAGAAGTTATTTAAGTAAGAACTAAGGGGAGGCGCCTTACTCTAATCTTTCTTTTAGGAAAAAAGTCAGTCATATGAAAAGGCCTTTTGGTTTATAAGTCGACTACGAGTATAGTTATGAATATTACGACAGGTTTCTAAGAGGAGTGTAGCTGTAAAGAAAGTAAGAAGTCTTATTCATTCATTTGTGTTCTTTTCATTTACGGGGTCTCCCCTCTAGTCTAGTAAAGTTAATAAAAGAAGTCTCCGTTAGAGGTAAATAAGTAAATAAAAAAGGACTCTGTTCGGATTAGATAGAACCCAGGATTCCGCATACTAAAACTAGTTAGGGCTCCTTGTTTTTCCACGCCCACTCCCGGGAAATAGGTATAGCCTCAGGTTAACTTAGTATTAGTAGTCAAGGGGCTCCGATAGACAAAAGGAGAAAGTTTAACATTATTAGTACTAGTAATTATAAGGAAAACCTAGTGGTTACATATTCTTAAAGTCAAAAAGAATAGGCGTATCTTCCATTGTATAGGTCAAAAATCCTAGTAGTCATATACTCTTTTAGGTACTCATTCCGTCCTGAATACTCTTGAATAACTCTTTCTTTTCTTCTTCGTATACTCTTGGTATATTATATATAAAATTCCCAGGATATAGTTTAACACAGAACCTAAAAACCAGTCTGGTGAACTTGGAAGTAAAAACAAGGTTGGTTACTATTTAAGGGCAGAGCTAAAGAAAAGATATGATTACAAATTCTTCTACAGGGATACTCTATTTAGATCATAAAAAAGAGAAACTGTAAGTAGCATAGGGAAAGGTTCTTTTAAAAGAATAGAAATCCGTTAGCTAAAATTTTAGGACATATTTGTTAAAAACGGGTATCTAATATCTAATGGAAGATCCGTGGATTGGTATTTGCTTTAGCTTTTCACAAAATAGGATTATACTCAGTTGGAGTTATACAAGTAAAAGACATTTTAATTTACAGGGATACGAAGTTAGAGAAGATCAATTATAGGAGTCCCTTATTATGACATAGCTATAGAGATTCCAGGAACTAGAGTTGAATGACCAAGCCATTTTTCGAACCATAAGCAGTTGATTAATCTATTTGGCCACCTCCTGCTATGGAGACCCTTTTTTGAGTATAGAATAAGCTCTAAACTTTTCGTATTGAATTACCTACCCGCAACCGGGCCTATATACATACAAGTCGATTGAAAAACAAGTGCCACTTCCCAAGGTAAGGTATGGAGGTTTCATAAGGGTATTGAGATGCTCTGGGCGTATCAGAGTTTTACTTTACCTGGATAATCTTTCTTATTCCCTTAAGGAATAGAAGGTCTTTTTTTAACCAGAGTCTCTTGATATACGGGCCCCTTAAAAACGAGGGCACAAAAAGAAGAAAGGCTGCTAACAACTATGAAAGAAATCAAAGAAAAGATAAGACCCCTCCTTTCTAAACGGATAAAGTCAAAATGTAAAATGAAAAGTAATTCAAACAGCGGATAGCATACGTAGGAAGTAAATCTAAGCCAAAAAATAAGAAGTCTTTCGTGCTACATAAACTAAATAGGGTGTGCAGTATACCCATAAGGATAAGTTTCTTTTGTGTTGTGCATAATCTGTATAAACCCTTGTATCGTAAAACTTTGAAGGTAAAAAATTTTTATATACCCTTAATTGGTATACTCAGTTAGCCTAGAGTAAGAAAGAAGGTCTACCCAGTAAGATTCTCACACTCTCCTAATTAAGTAATTAATTAGAGTAGGCTAGAGATAAGTAAGCCTCCTTATATAGTTACTGTTGGATTCTTTACTTTGGTTTTGTAAAGGTAACACTCTTTGTGGTGTTCCTCGAAGAAGGAGTAGGTCAATTTCTGAGCCTGCAATATTTTATACAATGTACAAGTTTCGTACGCTTCCTTTTGTAATTTATTACAGGTATTACTTAGATTCCTTAATGAAGGATCCTTTTTCGAATTTCGTTTTTGTTTCTCACAAATAAAATAGGCGTCTCAGTCTTATGCAAAAAAACCTTATAAAAGGCCCGCAGTCTATACTACTGTAATCGAGGAACGAACTCTTATCCTTGTATTCTTTAGAAGTTCCTTTTTCTTTCAGGAGTCTTTCGGATACGAAATAACTCTACTTTAATAGTACTAAACTCCTGGCGAAGTACAATAGCTTCGGGTTCATACGTAATGTTGTTCAAACTAAACAAATAGAAATCTCTTGAAAAAAAAAGGATTTCGGGGTTCCGTGGAGTAGCTAGCAGGAAGAAAAGTATGGAGCTTTTGAGGCAACAAATAAGCCTTTACCAGGTTTCAAAAGCAATACGACTTTGAAATAGTCGATAGATACTTATTTAATTAAAAATTTAGGTTTCCTGTCTTCACAAGCAATCCCAGTGAAAAAACCCGTAATAAGAAAGCCCTTGAGGAATAATTTACTGAGTTAGAGTCTCAAAAGCAAAACAAAACTATGAAAAAAGAAGATTTACTAAGATTGACAACCATTCCTTTATTTAGTATGTGTCAGCTAACCCACAAAAAGGGACTTACTTGATCTTAAGAAAAAAAGTAAGATGTAAAACCAATATTCTAATTTTTATTTACTATAGAAAAAGTTAAGGTGTAGATTAGATTTATAAAAATTTTGCTTTCAAACTTGCTTTGTTAGACTCTCAAAACTATGCCGACTAAAGAAGTGTTTAGCTCTTGAAAAGTACTCAAGTCGGGATTTTCATAAAAAAAGCATAACCTTTGTGAACTAGCGCCTAAAAAAGGACACGTTAGAAGAACACCTCTAAAAAATTCGGTTAATAATAAAAACTTTCATGCATGCTTTACAAGTCAGTACACGGAATTTGCGTTCTACAAGTTTAGTTATAGCCGCTTAAAAACCCCTTATAAGGTAAGTCCTCCTAAAGTACGAAGAGAGTAAAGTGGAAATGGAAATCCTGAAAATTACCAACAAACTGACCCAAGTTTCTCAGAACCCCATAATACTCAAGAAGACCCCTACCCCTACCCCTACTATCTATATACAAAAAACGAAGGATGTTACTACTTACAATAGATAGAATCTTGCTTTTATCCGGGCATTTAAGGTGAAATTTTATAGAAAGTTGCTGTGAGCCATAGGATTTGAAATCTCCCGTAAGAAAGAAGGAATTTCCTTAGCATATACGGTTTGTGAGTCAATCGCGGAGGTTAAAAAGCTTTTAGGGGGAGACTCAGTCACCTACAAAAAAGGGTCTCAGTGTATCTAAATGAAAGGAAGTCAATAAGATTAACAAAAAAGTGAATAGGCAGTAGAGAAAGCATATAAGATAAGCAATTCAAGAAAGATACAGTCAACCCGGTAGATAAATAAGGTGGTAGGGAGCCCCCTATGAAAGACCTCGACCGGCAATAATTGAGATTCTAAGCATTCTGGATAGTGATTTTGGTAGGATTCTCTTTGATCCGTAACCCCAGTTTATTCTCCTTTTTGGGATGGGAATAAGGTCCTCCATTGAAAGTGGTTGCTCTTTTAGTTCCTCTTTTCTGGATATTCAGTCGGATAGTCATAGTCGAAGTTTGTATGTTAAAGCTGAAGTCGACCCTTAAAGGGATTTTAATGAATAACATAAAAAACAGATTCTCTAACTGATATCTTCCATTTCTCTTAAGTTGTTTCTTAGCTGTAATTCCTTGTAGGCAAAGGAGTTCTATGGTATATCGCCCAGAGAGTTTATACTCTTACGTAACGAGAAAACTATTCAGGATTTCCTAACTTGTCCACATCGGTATTTTCTTGTACATGCTGAATGGGTTTGTTTTCTTAGATTCCTAACTATTTCCTAACTAGAAAGACTCTCTTTTGTTCTAACCTTGTTAGCTGCTTTAGCAGTTGTTGACAGTTGTGCTAATGGAAAAGCTAGTGAAAGACAGCTTGTATTAATCCTTCTGTTGCTTGCGGTGTAGCTATTGTCTTTTTGAGAGCAAGCTTACTTTGTCTTCTTGGTTTTGGATAGGAACAGTGAAAAACAGAAACCAGCTCATTCTCCTCTTTGTATAAGGTACGAAGGTTCTTTTCTTATATTACCCTTATATTACATAGGCTGACTGAGGATTCTTATTCGACTAGAGAATTAATGGATAAGGCTCTCATCAAGTACAAGAAGTAAAATCCCGGTTTATAAATGGAAATGTTGAAGTTTTCCTTGGTAAACCCTTCACAACAAACAAAGAGCGATACCATCATAAACATAAAGACAAGAGAATCCGTTTCTGTTATTAGAATCATTTCCCTGCGATTCAGAAGGAGCTGCACTTCCTTAGGCTCGCTTTCAAAGAAGAAGAGTGAGACTGACTCTTCACTTCAATTTACTTCTTTCCGATTTGCTAACTTGACAAGAACTTTATAGACTCAGACTCCACCAATACTATAGACACAAATAAGAAGAGTTCACAATCAATACCTGGGAGAATAGAAAGAAGCTATAATAGAAGAGGAGGTCGCTTTTGTTCATTGAGTGAGAGGGAGTTTATAGAACTACAATTGCACTAAACTACTTTAGAATTTAAATAACGTAGGCTGCGCTATAATTTCTATTTTAGTCAATTTCGAGTTCGCTCTTTTTGAGCTTTACATTATTTTGAAAGTGATCCGGGTTTACCAGGCGCAAGTCTGTACGAAATATAAGGACATCAAGCTTTAGAAAACCTTATGAGGAGCCGCTCTTTGTTTACTCTTTGCTCAAAAAAACTTAAATAGGAGAAATCATACATAAACAGCTAGTCAATTTACGGGTCTTCCCGCTTCACTTTTGGAAGAAATTGAAACAAATTAAAAACTACAAGCAATTCTTACGTAAGAATAAGCAACCTCTCTCAAATGTAATATTAATATACGTACTTAGTTTCACTTTAGTACTACAATATAGGAGAAGTCGGAAATAGTAGTACCTAAGAGTTTTTTGGTTTAAACGAAAGAACGAATACAATATATATATATATATATACCAAATTCTAGGATAAATTAGCAGGGACTCCCCTCTAACCTAAAAAGCTTCATGGTATTCATATTCAAAGCCTGTGCTGTATAATTTCTTTATAGAGCATTCTTTGATGACATGTGTTTCATAAAGAAATTAGAGTACCTTGTATATTCTATATTATGTATTTTCTTATTATTTTCAAATTGTAGCTATTTCATAATATAATGTAAGTCTATTTTCTTTCTTTCATTTTTTTCAAAGTTTATACTTTACTTTGCATGATATAGAGCCCTAATACAGGGCTTTAGCAAATGACACTAAAAAAGCACTCAGTAGTATGTACGAGATTCTCTCTGAGAAAGGGGACTCCGTGGTATGGTATATTATTAATAAATAAGGAAAATCTTATCCTAGTTATCTTGATTAGACTCTCCGCAGAATGCACTTTCGTTTATATAGATCAACCTAGTCTAGGGGAGAATCCGTTGGTATTAAGACCCATGCCCTTTGATAAAGAAAGTTCTTAACATGTATAAATAAGTACCCCATATCTATTAAGATTAAGATGGACCCCTTAAGGAGGAAAGACTACAGTTCTTGTTTTACGAAATGACAAAAAAGAGAAAGACTTGGTATGGTAATTTTGGATCAGGTAGAGTTTCAAAAATATGAAATCAAAGCAAAGGCCTGCCTCGTTAAAGAAGATTGACATCTGGAGAACCTGCCCCAACTAAATAACTAACAAAAATGGAGTGAGACCAACACAACAACAAGAATAACAGACTTAGCTCTTTACCCGAAACAGCTCTAGCGCTATTTCTATTACCTCTTGAAAACTTGAGCTTGACTTTCAAATTCAAAGAGAAACCTTGACATAGACATATTCATTTTAAGAAAGTGGCAGGTTCTAATTCCACAAACCCATGTCTTATAGGTCAGAAAGTAGGAAATGCATCCACTTATTTCCAGAATTGACTTCATAAAGACCTTTTTCAGTGAAGCAGGAGCCTATAAACTATAAAGGAGTCCCCGACAACAGGGAAAAGACTGACCCTGAGTCAAGCAATAACAAGCAATAATATAAAGACACCTATAAAACCTTTCCCTTGCTTACTGACAAGCCTTTCACTATATTCCTGTTCTAGACCAACCGAAAAAGAAATTTCTCTAACTTATAAAACAATAGAACGAAAACTCCCTCCTTGGAACTCCATACACTAGAGCTAGGAAAGGAACATAAAAAAAAGCAACTACTTTAAAGACATTGAATGAAAGGCTTTCCTGTAAAAAAAAGCTAAGAAAACCGATTTGGCATTAAAGAGAACAATGCCAAGGTTTAGATCGAGAATGCTGTTTATTTATAGTTCGGGTACCTATTTGTATTTAGAGTCAATCTTTCCTTTTGAATTGCTTATCCTTTTCTATTCTATACTTTCTCTGCCTAATATTCCCACTTTTTCTTACTCCCTTTTATCGACTATTGACCTACTTCTTGTGTTCCCAATACTTTAGTTTAGTTGCAACCAGAACTTTACTACCTACTTATTGAAAGCCTGAGTCTGCATATTAGGGCCTATAAACTCCTTCGACTTCTTTTTCCTATAGTGTATTCCCTTAAAAAGAGCCCCTGACTTTGACCCGGCTTACTTTACTGTTGCTGCCTCTTCTTTGACTTAACTGGCTTATTTGCTATACCTATACCTGTCTTCTTCTTACGAGCCATAATACCTGTGGCTAAGGCCTTACCCTCCTTACTGATAAAAAAAACAGAGTACAATGAGGTAACAAGAAACCAAGTAGT
This sequence comes from Pelargonium x hortorum, assembly GCA_036897525.1. Classification (NCBI taxonomy): domain Eukaryota; kingdom Viridiplantae; phylum Streptophyta; class Magnoliopsida; order Geraniales; family Geraniaceae; genus Pelargonium; species Pelargonium x hortorum. The sequence continues at coordinate 44,582 of JAYMTJ010000025.1, forward strand.
ACAATCTTATACTATCTAATACTACCTATTCCAATAAGATAAGAAAGAACAACTACTAACTACTATATGTTTAGGGGAGAAGTCTCCTAAGCCTAAGACCCCTAAATTACAGTAAACTGTAAGAATGTCCTATAACTACAACACCTATACCTTTATTACTATTTTAGTATACTTCTATATATTCATTACTAACAAAAAAACTAGCTCGGAATATACTAAATACTGGTAACTCTATAATAAGACTTTCCTATACAATAAGCTACAGTAACTACCATAGCTATAAGGGAATCCTAATAACACTCGTAACAAGCCGCCTATGCCTATTCGCGTGCTCTACGAAGTTTTTTTATTGAGAGAATCTAAGCTCTTCCATAACAAGGTATAAATTCCCGGGACAACTTGATTTTATTAAGCAATTACTTAAAAGTATGTGGTTTTGTATAACTTCGATGGAAAGCCTGAGGTTATATACTAAAACTTAGGTATACAAATCTCTGGAATACTCGTTTGAAAATGCAAAAAAATTCCCTCTGCTTCCTAAAACTTTGTTATGTATAACTTTAGATTCAACCTAATTGATACTAGGTGTTTGTGATAAGAGACTCTGTTAGCATAAAAAAAAGTAAGGCGGAGAAGACTGTTTCAAAAAGAGTGCAAAGCAAAGGGAAGGGGTCTCCTAAAAAAGTCTATAGAATCCATGCCTACCCGCGTTGATGCGAAGAAGAAGAAATCGGCTGTCGACATTGTGCGCTACTTTTAGGACAGGATTCTTACTTAGAGAGAATATCTCTTTACAAGATTTCTTATTAAGGTTGAGTAAAATAACAAATCTTCTAATATTCTAGGTCAGGGCTTTCCAAAGTCTTCTTAATTTTTCAATTATAAAAGAGATAGAGAACTTAAGCTAAAGCTGGGAGTTAAGTAAATAAAGAAGCTAGTCAAACAAGTAATATGAAGTTGATGAAGTGGGTGGTTTTCATAGTGTGAGGTGTTCTATCTATAAGACTATCAAGCAATTCCTTCCCTTCGTTACACTTTAGTCAGTAAGAATGCTTTTTTGGATGTAGTATACAAGCACTCTTCCAACGATAAGCTACATAAAACAAGAGGGCTTCGCGCCTTTCAGTGACTTTCTTGTTTCCAGTATTTAAAGTCAATTCATTAAAGTAAGCTTATAGTCTGTTTTTTTCTAGTAAGTGTAATTCCTTAGAAAAGGACTAACCAAGCGACTCTCTGAATTTTCAGTTTATGCCAAGCCATTTATACACTATTTTTCAAACTGCACAAAAGGTAACCCTAGGTTTGTATGATAATAGTATAACCCTTTGAGAGCAAACATCGCTTTAAGGTCATTTTAATTGGCATAGTTTCATTCAAGTCTTAAAGAAAGGAGCCCCCTATATACTTTTAATTACTTAAAAAGGAGAATCCTCCACGAGCACCGAAATACACTTAAAAGTTGAAGCTATACTTACACGGTCTTTTGGAAGAGTCCTAGCAAATTCGAAAACTTTACTTTTTAAATTGAATTTAAAATAAGATACTCGAGCAGAGCTTCGGTCCATAAATACCAAGCTTGTGCCTCAACTTTACTGCTATGTTATAGTTATATAGCGGTTATTTATATTGAATAGAAATTTATACTACTTAGCGGACCCTCCAATTAGAAAATCCAAACCTCTATCCCCTCTGTGTTTGTGTTTGTAAAGCATAGATACATGAACTGGAGTTCTGGAGTTATTGAACTAATGGTAACAAGGCAAGCATCTCTTTATTTGTAAGCAAGGCTAGTCTTGATGCTATGCTAGAAAGCTTATTCCGAGACAGTGGATACCATAAACCAGATAAATTCTCTTAGTTATTGTCATGAGGTAAGAAGAACCTTCTCTTGCTAACAAAGATAAGAAGGTATGCTTTAGCTTACTGAGAAATAAGATGTACTATCTGAGCTCGTGCTCCTTTTTTATTATTGTTTGAGCTGAGAAATAGGTGCTAAATATCTTTCTTGTGAGCAGAGCGGAACCCTTTTTTCATGGAAGTTCGTCGCCAATAGCAAGGAGAATAACTGTCTAGTCGATTGGACTTTCCGATATATCTCTAACAGGAGTTGGCTTTGTTTAGAGCCTGATTTAGACTGTAATCTAAATAGCATAGCAGGCTATTGAAGGACTTATAGAATTGATTATTAGATAGAGAGAGATAAGGAGTCCCCTTGAGGGGTGCTGTACAAGGGGCAAGGCCTTGGTGAAATGAGAGTTACCGGGAAAGCCTTAGATCTAAAAAGATTTGTGCTTTGTGCAGTTTTACCTTTATTAAGCTAAGCAGGCGAGACACAGGGATTCTAATTTATCGGAAACTCTACTGATAAAAGTCGGCAAGACTTTGTTTGGAATAAAGGTAGCGGTAACTTCCTTTACCAGTTTACCATAGATCGGAATCTAGGTTTCATCAAGATATGCCTTGCTGCCAAAAGGAGGTTTCTATTTTAGGAAGGCTTTGAATATAAGGGGAGGTAGAGATTTCTTAGTCTTACTTAATAGTGTTGTGGGATTAGAACCCTTGTAGTTAATGTATTCTTAACCCTTAGAAAATCTACAACTAATAAGACTGAGAGCCGTAAGAGCTTAAATACGCCTTCCCTTGCGCTTGCGTTGTTCTTCGAGATTCTCAGTAAGAGCCCTAAAAAACCCTAGGAAATGCAATTGAATTAATAGAAGAGAAGTTTCGTACACTTTAATATGCTTTTTTTTATTTTATTCCAACGTATTGCAATACAGAACTACAAAATAACCAAACCTCTGCTATAGGAATTGGGAAATCCAGCGGAGAAATAGACCTCAAAAGAAATACAAATTTCACATTATGCCTCGCTCAAACCTGAACCTCGCGGAAATCTCTTGGCTAACGCTTTTTTCTATTTGACATCTGAAAGTTTATAAGTATTCTCATCCCCCAAAATTCTAGAAGCAAAAGGAAGTCCATTGGTTGGTTTATGCATCTCATCTTTGGATTATTGCTGCATAAAAATCTTATTCCCAAAGCAAAGGAGAAAGAAAAGAATGGATGGCATTTCCTTTGTAGACGGAAGCTAAATTTCTTTGTAGTGATGACTATTCTCTCAGATTTAGTTTACGGATTACATATCCTTCCCCCCTTTTTTCAACCCCAAAGGATTGGATTGGCACTCCTCATAAAAGACTGCAATTTTCAAATGCCTTATTCCTAAGATTTTTAGGTTCAGATCTTCCCTTTATTGCCGAAGGGTAAGGGCCCCTCTCGAATAGGAACACGCTGCGTTATTATCAATCTCAGGGTTACGGGAGTAGTAGCACGGCGATAAAGATTTAAGCTATAGCTAGAGTAGTTTACGAGTCGGACTCCAATACTAAAACCCCGGGACTTATCTTTATAAACTTACTGTAGTGTCTAAGGGAAACACCGCTAAATTGTACTCCAAGAATAGAGTATACTTAACACTAAAAGACTCAAAAGGCTGCCGTCAAAAACCCGCGTTTATTGCAAAAATAGACTTTCTAAAAGGTGCTCACTGCCACAGCCCCTAACTAGATCTGGAAAAGAAGGATAAAGTACTGACCCTTTTAAGAATTAAGGCCTTCTTAACTTATAACAAATTCTAACAAACCAGATTGAGTTTTTAGCTCTTGATGAAGAAGTTACTGAAAGTATTTAGATCATAAAGAGATTCGAGCTCTATTATAATTGTAAAAATCCCAGAGATTCTATATTGAATATATATATGAAGAAAAGCCCTTGAAAGTGCATAGTGTAAAACTTAAAATTAAAAGGGTCTCAATATAGGATAGGCAAGAATTTGTATAAGTTTTGGCCGTTTCTTTGTTAGCTAATATTTTATTTCTTAGTTTCGTAAAATCTGCGTACTTATTTAGAATTTGACAATAACAAGGGACACTTTTTTTAACCTTTACATCTTGTATTTACAAAACTTTTGTTAGATATATTATAATATAATTTTAACAGGGTTGTATCAGATACCTACGTAGACAAGCTTCCCTGGTATATAGAAAGAAAGAAAGAAAGAAAGAGTCTCTACTCAGGGATACCCCAATAACGCAGTAGTGGTTACCCATTTTTTTGTATCACTACGAGTTGATTATCATATTACGTAAAATACAATCTCAAATTAACTAAAGAGCTCTTAAATTGCTGCTCGGTCTAGTTTATAAAGTTACTTAGTATAGTAACAATAATAGTTGTATAGTATAACAGTATAAAACTTGAGTCAGCGAATAAAGTAATTAATTTCATTGAATACTACTAGAGACACCTAGGGTTTTCTGTGTACCGGTATACTTAGTAAAAGGACTTCCTTTAAACAGATGTAAGAATTGGGACTAACAAGGTATCAGAATGTGAAAGTACAGGACCCGGAATAAGTTAAACATCGGATGGCTCGATTAAGTGATAAGAGAGTAAGCCTAAAGATAAGTGCAAAAAGTCTTCAAGGTAGGGTGCTTTCGCTAGAATTAAAAGAATGCTAAGGAGTTCTAAAATCAGTCTAATTTTGAGTTTTGTAAGAGGATTTGACTATTCATCGATCCTATATCTAGTATCTCCAAACCTGAGAAGATTGTAATAAATGAGAGGCAACCTTTTCTTTTCAAATTACGCTAAAAGAGAACTTACAAGTCTGTCCTAAGATCCTAAGAATTTCCTTCGAGATCAAAAAAAGACCTTATTTAGATGGCCCAGCACAGCCTCACATTTAAGTCTCTATAATCTAGTTGTTGGATATCAATCAGGATCCAAAAGAATGCTGTAATGGCTAACCTAGGGCCCTTGTTTTACAAACTTTAATAAAAGTGTTTTTCTGCCGTCTTTATCGTATCTAGGGCTGTAAGAAAGCAAAGAAGTAAGTCAATAAGTAGAAGAGTGAGATTAAAGGTGGTATTATCCCGAAGAGTAGAGCCTTTAAGAGAGCAGGAAGAAGCTGGCGGGGTTTTTATTATCAAGTAAAATACTGTACTCGACCTAGGAGCTCGATATCTCTTATTCCCGTAAGTAGGGGGGTTAAAAAAGAATCGTTAATTTAATACGTTTACCGAACCTTTATATACTTTTAATTTAATCAGAAAAGAATATCTACTCTGTAGACCAAGAAACTAAGGACCCTATATAAACATAAGGATCGTTTAGTAAAGGAACACGTTGTTTGTAATAATTAATAATTATAGTCTCTTTTTTTAGGGAATACCATGTCACTACATATAGAAAAGTAAAGGTTCATAACCTTCTTTTAGAGTAAGCCTTTAGGGTCCTCCAGCCTCTAATTATTAAAGCACATCCTTAAATAATAGGAAATTCTAGAGTCAAAAAATCCCTCTTTAGGGGCCCTTTTGGATTGGTACCTTCTAGAAACTTAAAAGTCCCTCATTTCTAATAGCTTAAAATATCTTACTTTAAAGTAAGCTCCTTGTTAGGAAAAAAGGATTTAGGTTTTTTTATTATATATATAGGAGTCCTTTACTAGAAATTCCTGCCTTTAAGTACTTATCCCTTAATAGCAGACAGGTTTCGTTTAGAGAGACTTTACCTTCTTTTAACTTGTAGGCCGTGGAGTATCCAAAGTGTAGATTGAAAACTTGACACACTTTATTTATTTTACAAAAGATAGAGTAGGTCTCTTTGAAGAAAAAACCTCATATAAGGGGGGTCCGTTTAAAGCAAAGTTATAACATGGTAAACCTTCCTTGCGAAAGTATTCTCTTCTCTGGCTTAAAAGTTACTATAAAATCTCGCTTATCAAACAACCGTTTTTTTCTTGAATAATAAACTTCTCCAAACCAAAACACGGTATTCTATTCTGAGGGACCCTTATTCGAGCTCAAGAACTTTTTAGACATTTGAATTGAGTTCAAAACCCGGTAAATGAAAAAGGTTTATAAAGCCAACCCTTATTGTATTGGAAATATCCCAGTCCTTTTGAGTAAATACTTCTTGACAAAAGTTTAATAAACCCATTTAGGATTAGGAATCCAAACCCACAGGATACACGTTAATTTTAGTTCATAAATAGGGCCTTCTAGATATAAAATAAGGGAAGCGAGTTACCCTAACAGCTAATAGTATTTGTTTAAACGCTCTAATATTCTGGGTTTCTTTAGATAGAATAATAGGCCTTAATTTAGTGAAATTGCGAGAGTGTTTCCAATTGGGTTAACCCCGTAAGCTGTCTGAGGATAGCCTAACTTATACATGAGGATTCCCTGGTAACCCGGTTTTTGGCTTTCGGGACTTGGTATAACTCCCGTTTTAGATAGGAATCCGCTTCCTTAGGGCCCTCCCTCTAATAGGCTAAAAAATTTTTTTTAGTTTTAAGGTATTTCTTCCTACAAGGCTGTATTCCACTTAACAAAAATGACTATCACAGTGCCAAACTTAATCACCGAGACAGCTAAAACTTAGAAACTTTCCTACAATTCTTTACTTTTCATCAGGCTGCTCTATATACCTTCTCTCAAACCTTTCAACTTAAATATTTTATAGGGCTCTTTGTTTGTGTTGTTTTGTGTAGATCGAAGTATTATCCCCATGGAATTCTCATAACTTAGAAAATTGAACTCTGTCTCCGAACTGGGACTCTACGATAGCTTCATAAAGGGTAATAGAAGTCTCTTACAATAAATAAAGATCTACTATCTATTCTATGGGGTAGGGTAACCCCCTATACTATGAGTTATAGTTTATACTTATATATTCCTTGGCAAATACGGAATTCCAGACAAACCTATAAAAAAGAGAAAATATAGGTACAAGCTTTCTTAGTTTTGTACACGAAAAAAAGGCCATACATACAATTGATTTTCTAATCCAGCTTTGCAAACTGAAAAAAAAGGTAAAGCCGAAAAAACTTTAGGACCCTTACTTCTTTCGTATCGTAAAAGACTAAGTTTGTAATATCTAAGGATTCCTTTCTTTATAAATAACTACGGATATAAGTAATAAAAATTTGTTTTTTTGATCTGGATTGTTTTATATCCGCCGGGTTTACCCCGGTTTGAGGCGCTGTTAGTTAAGAGAAATATAGTAAGTAGTTTTATCTTCCTCCGCCAGTCTGGAGTGATCCTTATAATTAGAATTATGACTCTATAAAAGTAAGTCCAATAAAGGAAACTGCTCTAGAATAATCTGCTTTTAACTTAGGGATAAACAAGTCTAGTTTTCTTTTTTGTGAACGTTTTTGTTTATTAACAAGCAAAGGGTTGGAATGTGGCAATCAAGTAGATACTTCACAAGCAGACCCCTGAAGTAGATAATTAGTCCCTTGGAAATGCAAATTTGAGCTACCTACAGTCAAAGAAGCACAAAGCTATTCAATTTAGGGAGCTTTTGGGTAAAAGGGGTCTCTAAAATCCCCACGCAGCGGGCACTTGTATTCGAGTCTTTAAAATAAAAGGAGTCACAGTCATGGAGTCTTTTCTTGCGGGCTTCTGAGCTTTCTCAAGCGTAGTTCTAGTACAAAACAGGGGAGCCCGGGGTATTCTAAAGGAGTTAGCTGTTCTAGAATTCTATACCAAATATACCGAAGGAAGCCCTATTGAATTTATCGATCCGTAAGAAAGCCGAGTTTCCCCGAAACTAGTTGAGCTGTAGCTTTAGTTTTGTACTGAGTACCCTTTCGACATATATTATATCTAACCTTTTTCCAAAGAGGACTCTCTACTATGCAATCCTTAATTTTGTCTTCCTTGTGTATTCCAAAACTTGTTAACTGACTTTTCAGTAGATCCCGGAAGTTAAGAAACGGATCCTTTTCTGAAAAGCCTCTGCGTTTCCTATGTGGGGTCTTTCTATTTAAGAGTCAACATATCCTAATTGTTTTTTCTTTGTCTATTTCTCTTTTATCTGGTTTTAAACTGAACTCGCATCTAATGTTTAATATTTAAGGTAATTTGCTTTTTCCTCACTATTACTATCCGACATTGCTTAGTAAACTAGATCCTCGAACTTCCTTCCCAGTCAAGCAAGGGAATCCATAAGAAATCCCGAGAATCCGTAGTACAAACCTACACAAACAAGGGTACGGGTTTCGGTATAGCTTTATCAAGATACAGATAAGACAAGCTATTTTGTAAAGGAGCAAGTCTAATAGATTAGATTAAGTATGCAGTTTCTGTGAAATAAAAGAGAGTCACTTTGAAAGAAATTGAACTAAAGTCTAGAGCTAGAAAATTCCTTGTGGGGGAATTTGCAATTATAACCAGAAAGAGATCCTCGGTTAGTTAGTCTTAAGAAAAAACGGGGCTCTTTTGGTGCTTTTCTTCATGACCGAGTCTTTTCAAGGATCTAATTAGGAACAACTAGGGGTGTTAATCTATTGAATTCACGAGCACTTGAACCTACAACATCGTATCTAAATAACTCGCGTTCTACCGAGATGTAAACTTGCTTCGAAATAAGAGACTAATAGAAGAACTTTCGATATAGGATTCCACTTACTTATATTACATATATATTAGTATTTTTTTAAATTGTATTTTAGTAACTAGGAAACGAATTACTTCATATAAGCAGAAAAAAAAAAAGTAATACCAAGTCTCTTTTTTTAGGTCCTTAACTTCTAGTAGACTTAAAAACCTAGAAGTTTAAATATATGATATAATACCATGAAATACCCCCTGACTTAGTAATGACCTTTCCTTACTTTATCTGAGAACTGTTTAAGGGGTACAACTGCAGAAATCTTAAGGAAAACTTAACACGCTAGAAGTATTAGGAATACCTCATAAAGGCAATTTTAGAACGAATCTTATTAGTAAAGTTCGGACTTCATAGCTGCTAAATTGTATTGATACCTTGTATTTTGCTAAAAATAATAATTTATCTCCAAGTTATTTAAGATTTATATAATGGAAATAGGGAAGTCAAGAGCTTTACCTGGTCCTTTTTAGAATAAGGTTTCTTAGACCTAGATATGGTCATTTACTAAAATTAGAATATACCAAAAAGAATTACTGGATTCCGGTTAAAGGTAGTAAAGGAATAAACTAAACACTTGATTGAGGAGTTGCTCTGATAGTCCTCAAATTCCAATCAAGATCTAAGGAATTATAGAATAGAGTTGTTTTAGAGGTTTCTAAGAATTTAGGTAGGAATAGTTTCAGAACTTTTACAAAAGAAGGGTAATTGCTCGGGAAGTTCTCTAGAGCTTAGCTAAAGGGATCCATAAAAGAAACAAGGTTCCGTAGTAGTACGGTAAATTCGTATTAAGTTAGTTAATTTCACTAGGATTTTTTAGGAGCAAGTAAAAAGTTAGGCCCTTTTTTATTAACAGTGCTTTTAGTGCAACAATCAATCCTATACGTAGTTATATGAAATTGAAAGAGTCTCTTTTTAAAGCACCGGGATCCAGCAGAGTACTAGATTTTTGTCTGGAACTCTTTCTAAACCCGAGAATTTCGAAGAACCCCAAATTGCTCATAAAACCCGACTGACAGTTCCCTTAACTTAAACCTTATCGTGATAAGAGTTTAAGCTCCGGTTCTTTATACCTTACAAATTCTGGCCCTTTTAGGCAACAGGGCTGTACTTTATCTTTATGCATTTCTTACATCTGCCTCTTTGTTAATAACCAGACTTATATAGAGTAACAAGTTGTAAGAAGGTCCCCTTTTTCTTTCATATCCCTATAGGACTCAATTTCAATTCAGGACCCTTAAGACTTTAGACTAAAGGAGGCTTTAATAAATTGGGTTATACTTTATAGCTAGTCTTTTTTAACATATATTGCAAGGTTCAAACGGGCGCCTGTTCTCATTTTAGGTCTTAGTGTTTATCCTATAGTTTTCTGTCTATTTGAAATTCCGTAATCTAAGCAACCTGGTAATTCAAGCAAAAGATCAAACGAGAGTGAGTTAGGAGTACCTACTTCTATAAATTCAAGGGATTTATACCATAAATTGTATATTTACATGCTTTTGACTCTGAATCAACGAAGGTTAGGGTACTACTCTCGACTAGGGGAAGGGGAATCGAAGAGCTATAAATATATAACAAACAGTAATGCCTTTTTCATACACATGCCTTAGATCGAAAAGGCTAAGATAAGAAAAACTATTATAAAAAGTAAATAAAGAATAATTTCACAAAAGTTGGAGGATTCTCATAACTAAACTATCCAAGTATCCCGCAGTCTTTAGACTCTCCACTAACCATTTTTTTGTATACTTTTTGAGTTTATAACCTCCCCAGGAAAGGAGCTGCCAGGGTCTACTTTAAAGCTATAATAATTAGGTTTTAATACGAAGTCTGCATTAGGTCACTCAACTTTACTCCTTGTTTATCGGGACATGTTTAATAGAAAAAGCAAGGTTTTGGGATAAATCTAGGTTAAGACTGGGCGTCTCCTAATGTTGTATTACTGGAGGGTATTAGTAGCAGGACATTCACGGGATTGAAATGAAATGCTTTTTTATTCCTCCCAAAATTGATAAAATTGTATAAATAGGATTTATAGACATATACCAGCCTCGCAATTAAGCATTTTTTTTACCCATCTGGATGAGCAGAGCATTCTCCTTTTTTCTATTTGTATTGTGATGTTATTCTCTCAAACCCCTCCTTTTGGTATAGCGTAGAGTCCCCTACCCTTACTTTTAATCCTAATATTACTTCATAGAAAAACAGGTACGACTCAGATTGCACCCGCCCGATATCATGGGTTCGAATCCAGACTAAACCGGTTTTGTTACAAGCTTAGAACGTCCCCGATTCCCGGAAAAGACTTTAGAATTCCAAGTCCAGCCAGCAATATTCCCTCCTTTGACAGGACATATGACCACATATAAAACCGAGAAGTTTATAAAGAAGATATATGAGAAGGATCTCTGAAGTCTTCAGCTTCTGTTTTTGAAAATTAGGAATCTTAAAGCGCTTAAATAGAAAGGCTATCCAAAGCAAAGTAATACCGCCTCCTAATATATATGGATGGGGAAACTCATTTTTAAGTAAGCCAGGGTAGAACAGAGCAGTCTTAGCAAGGATCTCTTAGGTTCAAGTCGTATCCGCTATAGCAAAACTTTACAACACGGAAAGCCTACATTTCTTTCTTGTTTACTAACCTCGTTATGAATGCCCCTCGTAGTAACAATTTAGATTATACTCCAGTCTAACTTTAAGAACTGCTAAATATTTCGTAGAACGAGGTTTAGGTTTCAAAATGATAAAAAAGAAAAGGGAAGTAAATAACTTTTTTGTTTGTCCAGGATGAATTTTTCTTTTGCGAGCCCTTTTCATAATTGTTGTTTAATCGAAATTTTAATTATCTTTCTCTTGGGCAGCTCTTACCCCCGGTAGAATAGAAAAAAATCAAATAAATATTGAATCGAACTAGAAGTGCTCGGAATTGAACCGATTATACTAGACGGGCTCTTTTAAGAGCTATAAGAAATCAGATCTACATGAGGTTTACGCAATGTATATCAACAGCACTCACTTTATAGCACAGCGTCATATATCTTTCTCCGAATGTTTACGCTTGTTCTGTCCCTCTTAAGCGGGGCTGCTTGTATACTATGCTTAGAGAAAGAGTTAAGTCTAAGTTAGCTATCCTACTAGGTACTAAGCTATACTGATACCGTTGATGGATGCTCTCTTACAATCAAGTGGATATATATTCAATATGAGTAATCGTGTACCTTTGATTCCTTTATCTTTATATATACATAGAGCTTTAAGTGAAGGGGAGTCCAATGGTTGGTATACTCCAATCCCTATAGAGTCTAATTTCATAGCGAACGTATGTAAACTTCAACAGGCAATATTCCTTTTTTCCTAAGTTGAGACTGGGAAATTGGCATCTATTTTCAGTGCGGATTTCTCATATATTTCATGGCTTGTTAACCAAAAAACTCCAGGCTTCTGCCTTTGAAGGTCCTCCAATTTACGAATTATAAAAAGGAGATAAATCTTGTTAACCACAAACTCTACCAAATAATAAAGCTAGGACCTATCTGATAAGATTATAGAGCTGCTCATTAAAGGGTCCTAAATATCACGGGGAACCTGGGTATTTCTATAAGAGGGTCGGTGTCAGAGGTCCCAAGCAGCACTGTATTTGAAGAGTAATCGAAGGCAGCTTACATATAACGTAAGGGGGTCCGTGTATATAAGGAAAACTTTGATATCTCTTACTTTGGTTCAACAAAAGAAATTCTATAGCAAGTCCTATAAAGTTTAAATGGATTTTCTACTGAATTTTTTAGCGAGACTCTCTGAGCTCCTGGCTTTACCCCCGACTTCTTAGAGTTTTATCTAATAGCTATAATTCCTAGATTTTCCTGACCTTATTTAGCTCTTCTCTAGAAAGTTTTATTTTAATATTGTTTTTTCTTGTGCTGAGGAAAGAAACTTCTTGCTAAAGTCTTTTCTAAACACTGTACTGAGACGGTTCTAATTATCCTCTGCTAAAGAAAAAAGGGACTTTCCGAATAATTGAATTAATATTTTAATCTCGTGAAGCCTTAACTCCTAAAACTATGGATATAAGTATTAAAGAATAGGGTATCCTCCGGTTTAAACTTCTTAGAGATTTTTTTGGAGCTTATTGCTTCCGTCAGGGAGTACTTTAGCCAACCTGCCCCGCCTTTTAGAGAGACTTTCTGGATTCTAGTTTGACACTATATCGACAGACTTATACGCCGCCTTGTGGTAGAAATGCCTCTGGTTAGACATAGAAGTTAAAGTATTTCAAAAGTCTTTACCAACTTGGGTGGTAGAGCACTGCGTTTTTTTACTATCAAGTAATGGTTCAATTGGTATTGAAATTAAATATTTTTTGATTACCTATGCCATTCCTCACTTTATGATGGGATAGTATATAGGTATTCTAGCTACGCTACCCTGAAATAGCGTAAATAACTTAATAATCATTGAGATTACAGGTTATATATGAGGAAATTCCCTAGAATTCTCAACCGGTATTTGTTTTAACAGAAGATTTTTATTATATTCGATTTACTATGTACTAGAACTCCATTATATTTTAACTGCAATTTGTATCTTTTTGGAGTTCCTTTTATTTTGAAAAGGTCTCTATCTCGGACAGGTATATATACAAAAAAGGGGCTTTTAACTGCGGAATACTTTATCAAAACTGTAAGTATCGGTCACAGAGTAAAAAGAAAGTATAGAATTTTTCAGTTTCCTTGGCTTATAGGAGTCCTGTAACTTGACTAAACAAGTAAAATCCATTTCTTTGTGTGGGGATATCTTAAATCAGGGTTTCCCTAAATCACACAGCTCTAAACTAGGCTTTTTAGGACAACTCCTTAAGATATTAAAGTGCAGAGATAATGGTGTCAACAGTTCAAGCAGAGTAATACCTGCAAATACTTAATTTATATGAAGCTAACTTGTTTCTTTTAAAAATTTTTGTAGTTAAGCACGGTAGCTTGTTCTGGGAATTCAATAATATAGGTTCCGTAAGCCCTTCCTTGTGAGAGGTAAGTTTAAACCAACTATAGAAGTTTTACTAGAAATCCGCGCTACTCCTGAATGTAAGAACCTATTCTTATTAATACACTGAGTAAATAAGTATAGCTTTTGACACACGCACCCCAAATAGAAAGACTTTTTAGTCTACATGGTATACCTTCTTTGGCTCCCCCTTTCTTATTTAGTAGAATATAAGCTTTAAGATAAAAGTGATATCTATGACAATGAGAACTTGTCTTTTTAATATACCCCGTATGTAAACTTTGAATTGAAATGAGTTTCTATACCCCTTTCCTTTTAGTACTAATTTAGGATCAATTCATAATTGTGTGGAAGTTCAGAAAGCTGACCGTTTTTCTTAAATATTTTTTTCTTTTTGAATTGCTAAACAGTACAACTAAGGAATAATCTAGAAAACCATATATCCTAATATCTTACAGCAAAATTGTAAGCACTTAACCGGGGACCTACTAAAAAACTAACAAGGGTGCTCTATACTCTAGAATTAAGAGAAACCCTTTCTTACAATTAATGTATTTAGCTATAATCGGATAAATGTGCTCTATCTAGTAGGCTTGTAATTGGAATAACCTAATATAGATAGAGGAGCATCTTTATCATTTTAGAGCTTTACTCATATTAAAAGCTTCTTATTTAGACCAAGTACGATCCACCACCCGTCCTTTGCTGGTTATATCAAAGCTAGCGTTATCCACCGCGCAGGGTTCAAATCGTACTCCAACAAGAATTTCCCCTTTTGAGCAAACGAAAAAGAATAGCTTTTTAGTAAAAAAGAGGAAGCCCTTTATACTCTATCACCGAATTCTTATTATTACTACTGAAATTTAACTGTTGTCTCCTATTTCTAATTTTTCTAGAAATTGAAAACACAATTCTAACTACATATGAGACAACCCCTTAATATTGTCTATAATACACTTTACTTTAGTTATTCTTGATATTCCTAACCTACTGAAGTTTTCGTTTAAATAGCTATTCTATAGTCTGCTGGGTTTATAATAATTATAATAAATGGAGTCCTTTTGCTTAAGCATAGATTGCATATCTTACATTCCGAAAAGAATTCTTAAAAGTCTTTGAGTCACAGTCGCTTTCAGAGTTATAGAGATTTAGAGGACCCCTTTTCAAATCTTATCCTACTAAAAACATTAAAAAAAGTCTTATTCTACAGCTAACCCCGTTTGAAGCAAAACTTTTAACTTTCATAAACCGGCAATTTGACAAAGCACTAAACTTATTAGAATTTCAATTTATAAGCTTACTCTTTTTAGTACTAAAGACTCCTAAGTGAATAGTGATACATTAAAAACGAGAAAAAACTAATTCTCTTAATACTAAAAGAGGGCCCTTTTATAAGTTGACTTTCTTTGACTCTACCTAAATTTACATAATATTAAAAATCTAATTATTTATTATAAAAATTTTTTTTGTATATATTTCTATGTTATGAAGTTTTATAATCCCATTATAACAATCAGGAGCTATTAATGAAATATTACCAGGTCAATACTTTTTGTCGGGGCAAAAGGGTTACCAGATAAGTAGATCTAAGGGCAAGCTAGAGACTGGTTTCTTGTTTCCGAAGTAAAGTGAGTATTGACAGTTTGTTTAGTCTTTCTTTTGGTTAGAGCACTAGTAAAAGCAGCAACATGGACATGGTTCAAAACGGGCTTAGATAATAGAAATAGGAGTAGGAGGGATAAGATACAAACAATTTATAAGGGCCCTGCGTCTGCCAAAAAAGGAGCTTTTTTAAATATCTAGCAATGAACCCTGAATACTGAAAAAATTCCACTTAGCCTTTTAAGATCGTGGGACTTGAAAATAATAGTGTAGTAATTGACAATTTGACTCTAGTAGAAAGCAAGAATAAGTAAAAGTAAGGTCTATGTTAGTACCTTAAGTTGTTACAAGGAAGTCCTAAAAGTTGTTAGGTCTGGCAATCTTTTAATTACAACAAGCGAGAGGCCTTTAAAGTTCTAATGCTTATGCGGGCTAAGGTAATTGTAGCTAGCTAATGACATTTCCGGTACAGAATACACAGATGAAAGAAAAGGACTTAATTAAACCTGTCAATTGAGGTACAGTTTTCTCAAATACAAACCCTCTCTTTGGGACCTAGGAACCTCTCAGAATCCCTTCCTTTTATAATAACCTTAGATATTGTAGATTAGCAGGCAATATATATAGAATGAATAAGGTAGTACAGTAAAGTTTGAAAATGGTGTTAGTTTCAGTTTCATTTGGACCATTAGAACAAAGGCCTTCAAACAAGAGCAAGAAGACCGATTGGGCACATTTTGCATTCCATTGTTTGGTGTTAGGATTAGATAGAATGAAGAAGAGGAATATTGTATCAAACCTAAGCTACTCCTGTCTCTGTTAGAGAAGGTATGGCTCGTAAGAATGCTATGACTAAGATCCTGCATAAGAAGACTCGGAAAAGCCTTTTTTAATAATGGTTGGAACTTGTAAATCGTGTTACTGGCTTCATATTTTTTTGGAATAGAGTTGTAGTGTAAATAATTAACTAAGAGCCCCCCTTATAGGACTTCAAATCTAGTACAGAATATAAAGAAAAAAATGGAATTTTACAGGGCCGGTCAAACATAAAAAGAAGTCTCGCGGCTCTAGCTTTATTCCTCAGTTTTCCTCGCTTTTCTGTTACAAGAGACGTTTAAATAAAAAAAACCTTCCTTTAAGGCCTGTATGGATGCAGTATTTAGTACATCAGGGATCCCTATTAAGTTTATATTATAACAAGAAAAATGAAGTAAGCAAACCTTGTGGTAAGAAAAAGAGTAAAAGAGTAACCGCCATTAGACAATAGATTCGCTTCCTAATAGGGGTTATTGCACAAGATAAAAAAAGTTTCGTGATATTTTTCATCTAGAAGTATTTATTTATATATCAAGTTATTCAAAAAAAGCAGATTTTAGAGTAATAAATTAATTAAGTAGTTACAAAGATAGAGTAAGTAGGAAAGCTCAATTAATGGGTTTTTTCTTGTTCCAGAAATGCTGTTTAGTAGGATTATTAGACCTAATACCCGGACTAATAGATATGAGAATTTCGAAAAGAGTTAACCGTCGAGGTGTATAAATAAAAAGGGTATCCTTACCCAGAAAAGCGTAAATAATTTGTGCAGTCCTCTAAATAACAGGAGAAGCTCCTAAAATGGGATACTGAAAGGAGTTTCGTAATGACAAGGCACTGATTACGTTATAGCGCACGTGGGATTCTTTAATGTTAAAATGATTCAATACTTGCCCGGAAATTCTTTTAAGCGGAATCCAAGAGTAGGGGGTAGCTTGAAGTTATTACATTGCCCTGTTATGCTATTTTTACTAAATTGGTAGTATGCTTTTCCCGAGCCATTCCTATGGTATCCGTCTACTAGAAAGGCCGGGATCAAATACATTTAGTGAAGAGCTTCTGAAGTTTAGTAACCCGCCAAGTAAATGAAATGAGTTACTCATTACTAGTACTTTTAAGAGGAAGAGCCAAGGCCTATAAATAAAGAGGTACAGTTTCAGAAAAAAAAAAGGTGGATAATAAAATAAATACAGGAAAATCAAGTGCAAAAAGTAAGGAGCCTCGCCTTAAAATAAAATAGAAAGATTTTTATTTCGGGATTCAGTAAAAAAGCACAGAGCTACTGTTAGCATTTTGAAGGGGCTTTTAGTTTAGTACGATAATAGAGCATTCTAACCCTTTTCGGTTAGGGTTCCTCATTAGTTAAAACTTCACCTCTTAGAAATAGGGATTCCTTTAACTGCGATAGGGCCATTACTTAGGCTCAACTTGTTTCGGTTTATTTTATAAGCGTACTACGACCCAAGAGTACTCGATAAGATATCCGCATACCATAAGAGTTTACACCTGATCAACTACTTAACATTAACTCAGTATCCCTAGATTCTCCCAACCCGTTTGAAAAGCCAGTCGCTTCGAATGAATTTACTGAAGTAGAATACTCTATTCTGGGTTAGAGATAACCAATTCCTTGTGACTGCCATAAAGCTTCCTGCGAAGATAGTAAAAGTAAATCCTGTTTAACTTGTTTGGGCAAGATATCATCCTGCTGTCTATTGAACTTAGCTCATTTTTAGATACTAAGCTCTATACGCTTTTCTTGTAGCGCCAGCTCGATTGTGTCTATATTCCCTAAAATACCTTACTACTAAGAGGTACTCCACAAGCTTTTAATAAGCTAATTGAGTTAAGTTGTTAAGGTAATAAAATAAGTAACAAGGAATTATTAGTAATAAATAGGTTAAGTTTGCTAGGTATTCCTCTCATGGGGTTTGTCTGCTTGGGATACCTGAATTAACGACTTTGTCAGCTATTCTCAAGTAAGGTTTCCTTCTGCTAGAGGACCTTAATTAGCTTCCATTGGTAAATAAACCAGGCTTTCCGATGAAAGAAATCAAATGTTTCAAATAAAGTTTTTGTCAATAACTCCTAATTAAAGTAAAGAGCGACTCCCGGATCAAAGCAAAAACAAAAAAAAAAAAGGAGACTAAAGAATTTTTGTATGTTAGAAACAGGGTGCTCATACTAAGCCAAACTATGATATCGCTTATATGAAGTAAAATCAAAAATTTGAGAGTGAGGAAAATGCCAGTAAGTTTAGATATCAACCCAGGTTGGGTACTCGGTAATGCAAGAGCTCCGTCCGTTGAAAGTTACTCAAGTCGACCTCTTTTTTCTTACTATAAGTAAGTCCCACTCCATATAGAATGACAAGAAGAAAAATACTGTTCTTCGCTCCAGATTGAAGTTAGTCCTATACTATATAGAGTTTGGTCTTTCCTCGAGTTCTTTAGTAGAGCGCAGTTGGATTAATATAAGGAGTCCTTCGGGGTAAACTTTGCTTACATAGAATTTGGATCTTGATATGAATTGCCCTAGTCTGTTCTATTCTACCCCAAAAAGAGAAGTCTGAACTACAATTTCATAACTTAAACGACCCCCTCTCCGACTCATGAATTACCAAGAGCTTACATCTTGAGGAATATCTTATACTAGACTAACAGAACTCAAGTTGAAACCAGCTTATAGGGTTAGGGTAGTATTAAGGTAAGGTCAACCATCCTATTTCATAGACTTTTACTGGAGAATCCCCATTACATGATTACAAGAATCCACTTAACCTAGAAGAGATACCCATATCAAGCAACCCTTATATATAAGTTATATAACTTTCAAAGTTTTGAAAAACTAGTTCTAAATTATTTAGAAGGTCAAAAGCGTTCATTACCGCTTCTTTTATAGATGGAAAAGAGCCCGCCAATTAGGAAGACTTAGACTTTTTCTATATGTTTTGTTACTAGTTTTTTTTACCTGTGCTAAATTTCCCTGCAAAGGGGGGCCTCCTAGTGGAATTTAAGAGTATTTCGTAGTAAAGTGAAATTTTAGTTTTTTTTAAACACATCACATAGAGCTCCTTAAGATTATCCGCTTAGATCGGAATCATTCATTCTATCAGCACCACTTTCTCAAGCACTATCTGCGGGACTCCCTACACTGTTCGAATCATCTTCTAACCTTCAATAGTTAAGAAGGAATGGGAAGCTAGTGAATGAATCAGAACCGGTACTAGGAAACAAACTAAAGCTAGGAATATAGTAGCTAGATAATAAAAGCTAGATAATAAATGGGTGTTTCTGTAAAGCTCTTGGATACTATCGAAGAGGAAAGGCACTAAACGATCCTGAATTGATGGGAAGAACTTAACCGGAATCCAAATAAAGCTAGGAAATGCAATCAATATAGGGTGTTTCAGTTGCAAGGGCAAGGTTTCGAATCTAGAAATAATCAAAAAGCAGTAGGAGTACCCCGGTCAAACTAATAATCAGAGCATAACCTAGGGGTATAGGAATACCTACTTAAAAGCTAAAGTGAGCGTTTTCGGGGAGTATTCAAATTCTTAAGATAGGCTTGAGTTTTAAAAGTAAAAGGATTCCCTTAGGTTTAAGGTGGTTGGTTTTTAGTTACATTTGTTAAAGAGTGTACTGCTCAGTCTCTAGCCTGTAAGTTTCTTGTAAATGATAGAGGAAGGCTAAAGCTTACTTTATATATATTAGTTTAATATTTGGTA
Source organism: Pelargonium x hortorum (assembly GCA_036897525.1). NCBI lineage: Eukaryota > Viridiplantae > Streptophyta > Magnoliopsida > Geraniales > Geraniaceae > Pelargonium > Pelargonium x hortorum. The sequence continues at coordinate 64,179 of JAYMTJ010000025.1, forward strand.
AAGAGATCCGTCCTTACTATAAGTGGAGAAAAACCCTCCACTCCAAACTAGGTTGTTTAGTAATAAAGCCTAAGAAGTATAGTATATAGTCAGTGCATCTATATTATTGTAATTACAGGTTTTCACTGAACAGGGTGCTATAAATAAACTAAGTAACTAAGTCATCAGGGAAGGGTGTCTAAATAAGCTTAACCTCTTTTAGAAGCACCATAAACCAAGAGCTCTGTAGCCCCTATTTATAGAGTATACATAGAGGAGTTCTTTGACTTGGCTGGGTTTTTTTTATAACTAAGAAAACTAAAATGACTGGCTGGGGTTTGCCCTCTAAATTGCAGTTAGTTGTACACTTTTTTTGTGGGTTATCCTACACCCAACCGAGATATTTGACATTTTAGTATATGCTTGATTACTCTAACGAAGTAGTGCTTTTGCCTTGCAGTCTTTAACGAGAGAACGAGAGAGCCTAGTTACCTTCTGAGGAGAAGCGAAATAAAAGTTAATAATACTTAGCTAGAGGGCCCCTCTTATTTCTTTTTAGAGTTATTCAAGTCTTAATAGTCCTCTTTTATAGCCCTTTATTATATTATATACCTTACCCAGAAATACCCAAAAGGAAATCCCTTGATGAGGGTACGTTATATCGCTTATATTATATTCTATTTAAGGGGCGCCTAAGCAAAGGTATCAAAAAAACAAGAATAAAGTTTAGGAAATATCCTAGATTAGACTAAACATATACGGAAACTCCCGATTATTATTGAATTATTTGAACTTCTAAATTTAGTCAGAATCAATTTTAGAGTCAGGTAGGACACGTGTTTTCTCGGGTAAGGGATTTACTCGATTCGCAGTGATTGATAAAGCTTCCTCTCTAACTGAAGGAGCCCTGTTTCGCTAATTACGGGATTGTAAGAACAGGGAGCTATAGCGAATCTTTTCAAAGTTACTCGAGATTTTATTTAAACCTATGAGTCAATAAATTTCTTGCCTAAGCACTACCAAGAAAGAAATTTATCTTATTAGAGAGGGCCGCCATAAAAATGAGTTATAATATTCTGTATTCTTGCTTTCCAGGTTTCAGAGTCTAGTTTTAGATCGGTTAGGATGCTTTAAGATGCAGTTTTCCCATATTCAGGATAAAGAGGATTTTTTCCTAGAAAAAACGAGTGCCCTTTGCTTGATTAAGATTAATCACAGGTATATTTGTAAGAAACTTTTGGGTGTTAAAATCTGGGAGGAGTTCCCTCTTTGGGTAGGATTTTAGCTCTTGCAAGCGGGTTAGACTAACGTTTAGTTGATAGTTGAGGTAGTGTAAGCACAAGATAATGATACCCATTGATTTAATTAGTCAAGCAATTTCTTTGACTTGCATCGAACACCCTCGGATTACTTAGGGTTTAGAAAGGCAGGAACCGCCTTTTTATTCTTTTTTTAAGAAGATTATAGACTTCTAGTTAAACAGTAACGAAAGCACTAGAAGAGATAATTAAAGATAAAAGTCAAAGAAAGTAGGAATTAAGCGGACTCCTTTTAAGAATTCATTCCTATCAAAGCTTGCTTAGTCGCACAGATAACTAACTAGTTGTAATAACCCAGCATTTTGAGCTAAAGCATTCATCTTATTTTGACTTTATGTACTTAATAAAAGTAGATAGAATCAAGGTCTTTTTAAGGAACTAGCCTTATCCTTATACTCTAAATTTTCAGTTTTGTGTAGTAACTATACTAGGGGTTTAAGGGAGAGGATTCCCAAAGTATAGGTTTTTTGTGAGCTCCTCGTGATACTTATACCTAAGAATTAACTAGATTTACTAATACTTCAAACTAACTCTTATACATTGTTACAAGATTTGCCCCGTTTTATTGTAGAATATACTTTGACTTTGACTATTTATAACGTACTCGTTTAAATAATCGTGGACCGGAATTCTAAATAGGTTAAGTAAGGCTCCCTACAGGGTTTTTTAAAGTACCTCTTTGTTTTTTTGACCTTCTATATTCTATAGGTATAGAAATAGTTATGAATGATCGATCAGCTGTGGTACAAATGTATGCATCTCGCCTCGGAATAACCCTAATCTAGCTTTCTTTTTTCTATTTTTGAATAGATTTCATTGCTGTAGAGACTTTTTACAAAACCCAATTCTAGGCCAAGTTTACAAGGATAAGAAAAGGGACTGTAAAAGCACATAAAGTAAGAATTAAGGGAAGTTGTTCTCTATCAAAAGATTATCCCCTATACGGACAGGTTTTTTTATGATTCATAGGACTTCTGAAATCGGATAATAACTGAATCACTTGACTTAGCTAGAGTATATAGAGTTAATCTCGGATTTTACTTAATACTTAATCTACAAATTCCTTTTTGCTTGCTTTCTTATGTTAATGTTTTAACTAATTTATCCCTTATGATTAAGTCGATTTGATGCACTTGAAATTAGATCTTCATAACGAATATACAAGAGTAACTAGAGTAATACGATATTTTCAAATAGAATTATAGCATTTATATAGGATTTCATACCTTTGGAAACACAATAGAGAATAAGGACTCCGTTAGAAGATTCGAAGATACGCCTGTTGACAAACTTTATTTAGATTTAGAAGAATAAATAGATTGTATATAGTACTTCCGATCTGTTGTTTAATTTAAAGAGACGGCGTATATAAATAAATAAATATAAGCACAAGTTATTGCCGATCCAAAATTTTTTTGAAGAAAATGGGGCGCTCTTAGATAAATGTTTACTAAATTCTGGGTTAGCCGTTTTTGTGATTGATTCGTCGAGAAATAAATATGAGAGTGTGGGAATCTAGATTAAAGGTAATACTGTACTGGGAGTATATATAACAAAAGAGAATCTATCATTGATCCTGCAAGCACTTAGGTATCCTTCATTTTCTTAACCATAATAGCACGCAGTACAATAAAAAAAAAAATCCCGGTGCTTTACTTTTCGAAATAAAGCGTATTCTGAGCCCTGGTTTAAGTTATGTATCCGAATCTCAGCACTAAGCGAAGTACTTTCTCCTATAAAAGAGTCCTTTGCAATTCCATTATCTCAAGTTTTATTTATATACTTACATTTACTGGATCCAGGCTGTTATACTGATTGCCCAGGCCACCCTTTCAATATTATTAAATATTGACAGAAGGGACCTCTTTTCCAGATGCCGAAAGTTCAAATATCAAAATACCCCGAATCGAAGCTTTAAAAAAGGCAACTCGTATCATAGACCATTTATATACATAATAAACAGACAGTACCCCGCCTAACAGAAACTCACTTCATTTACTTAAATATCTAATCTAAAGAAATTTTTTATAAGGTAGCTCCTTTGTTTGTTTTAAGTCATTCATATTATGACTCTCCCCTTTTCTTTTACAAACCTCGTTTAAGGATAATCTTACAAATACAAACAAAGTCTTACTATATTATATATCTTGCCCTGTGAATGATTAAGGATGTATGAAGTTGTCATAAAAATCACTTAGATAAAAAGGGAAATTGAAATTTTATAAACTATCCGGTATATCTTAAATGCTCCATCTGGACGAATGAATGACAAGTAGTAGAGCAGAGTCATTTGGTAGGAAATGTCATAGGTTCTATCTTAACTACCCTATATAAGGAATACTAAGAAAGGAGACTGAGGGAATCAGTTACATTAATTTTGAAAACTTCTCATGCAATGCGATAGTTAAGTGATCGAGTTATAGGAAATTTCTATTCTAGTCCAGATGTGAAAAAAGGAAAAAGTCTGGACTCTTGTTTTGCGTGCCTTTTGCTAAGGATTGCTTTTCAAATTATACTGTAAATTGAAGTGTTTTTAGTTTTCAAGGCTTATGGAATGTTCTTTTCTAATCTTTTCGTTTCGTTTCGGATCACATATTCTTTATATGCCCTTCTTTAATCTAATTAAGTTCTAAGTAAGAGCGCGTTGAAATAGGATATGCACTAATAAAAAAGACCTTGTACTTTCTTTAACTAGTATTTTAAATATTTTAACTAAGTCATTTTTCTCTTTACTAAATACCCCGTAACTGGGGCTTGTCTTGTTACAAAAGAGATCCTCTCGAGAATTTTTGTATATATAGACTACGACTGGGCCCTATAGTACTAAAACATAACAGAAAAATCTTGTATCAAACTAGAATACTATCTTATTTTTTGCTTTTGGGAAAGAGTTGATATAAGTTATTTGCTTTCACAAGCCTGTAGTAATGTGCGAGGAGTAAAGTTAAAGTATATGCTTTAGGAGCTGTGCCCTTCGACTTTCTGCATCACAATGCCGGGATTTTTCTTTCTTTTTTTAAGTAGCGGAATACAAAAGCCGTTCTTATCGAGAAACTAAAGATATGTACGAGGGTTCGAACCCATTCATTCTACTTGTAGAATACTTATTTGTCCTATTCTTGCTTTTTATGAATCTACTTTTATTTAACAGTCTGCCCCATTTATATACCTAATATAATCCATAATTTTCAGAAACTAGTATTCATTTAGTAGAAGCTGTGTTATTTCGTGCTATGAAATTAACGAACTTTATCTCCTGAGTCCCTAGGAAAGCGACAAAAATAATCGAAACTCTATAATACAAAACATTCAGGCTTAAAGCGGCAGCACAGAGGTTCGAATCTTATTATCCTTGCGAGCACTTTATAGGTCAAATATCTCCTTGTTTAAATTCTGTAGTTTCAATTCAATGAAATAGCTAAGAGGACCCAGCTAGGCAAACAATTGTTAGAAAAAGGTGCTTGACATATATATGTCAAAGCTTTTTTTTCATTAATTTAAGGGATGTTTGCAGTTCTAAATGCTCCTCAGTACTCCTTCGAAGTTGATCGGGGGTAACTGCAAGTTGTATGATAGAGGGAGCAAGCTCAGCCAAGTCTCATAAGCAGTATCTCTTAGTTTTAGTTTTGATCGGCGTAGGTCTAAACATTTGTTTTTATCAATTCAATTTCCTTTTGTCTTAGGACAAATAAAAGGAACACAAATACCCTAGAATAGAAAGTCATCCACTCAAACAAACCACAAGCAACAAACCCTTATTCTATACACCCGGTTTGCTCATAGCAAAAAAAAATACGGGTACTCTAAACTAGTGAGCATTTGCTTCTTATCTTACCTTAACCTAGTAAGTCCCTCATATACCTACCTACTTAAGTTAAAGACTTAAAGACAGTTCAGTGAGAATCTAAATTTTTTTTTTATTTTGGCATCTCTTATATATATTTTATAAGATAAGGATACTAATTACAGGTTATTTTAGTGGTGATACATAATACGGAAATACAAAAATTTTGAGGCTAGTCCTAAAACCTTTAATATTAACTGGATTGAACGGCATTCTAGACTCATAGCCCAAGCGGAAAGAAAAGGTTCATTTTTCAAAGTTTTACTCTAGTTTGTAGAATCCCTTCGCGTAATTTAAAGCTATAGTTCAAAATTCCTGTTAATTACACAAGATGTATACTTGAAAAGGGATGCTACCTTCTCGGAGTAGTCCAATTTAATTAATAAAGAGGTTTATCTGATAACACTACAAGGCATACAGAATAACCACTCCCGCAGTGAGCAAATTTGACCTATAAAGTTTAAAGCAGCGTTCCCCGGAGTACAGGCTCCTTAATAAGGCGAGAGGCTCGCAAGTACAGTACATGTGAATAGCCATTTTATATATTAAAGATCCAAGGAAAAAAAGCACAAAATGTAGAATCATACTCGGCAGTAGTTAAAGATGCGTTATAGGACACTTATCAAACAAAATAAGGCCTAGAATTGATTTGGTACAATTTTTGTCTTTTGATTGATATAAGTTAATACAGGACTAGTATATCTTGTTACAAAGGGTTAATATTTATATGCTTTGTATTGCAGGGATACTTGTTTTTTTACTATATAGTGTCTCCGGCTAGGAAGACTCGCCGCCAGATTCTATTTCAAAATGAAATTAGGTCTAATAAAGTCTCTCATTTTAATACAGCACGATAAAAAAAAAAGCTAAGAACAAGACCCTGACCCACCCCTCTTTCGAAATAAAACAGGGTTACCCCGCTCGCTATAAAAATTGAGAAATAACAGAGCTCCTCCTAAGTACATAAACAACTAAACTCTCATATTTATTTTATTACTTAACGAGTTTCCTCGGATTTGAGTTGCCAAACTACCACCACGAAAAGTTACCGAATACCTCCTTTAATTAATCTGACTGAGTTTCTTTCCAAAAACAAAAAGAAGTACTCTAACCCCGTCGGTAATAGAAATGACATGCACATTATCTAAAGAGAAACCTTGCTTAACGTGTTGCTGGCCCGTCTTTATTTTATATATGACAAACAAACACTTATTTTGTTTGTAGGATCGGATAAAGTTTACGAAGATAATATAAGGACCCTGTAGGCAATGGGCTATACTTCATTCAAGAAGTTTAACAACGACCCTACCTGAAAGGGGGCTTAGGCTACAACAAACAATAAGAAGAAGAAGGCGCATAAGGAAAAAGGGTTCTACTAAAGTAGGTTTAGTTGTAAAGAAGCCTCGTAAGATACAGAATAAGAGTACTGCACCTAAGTAAAAGCTCATAAAACAGGTAAGAACAAAGCTATCAGGAGTATGAAAACAAGGGTACAGAAAGCAAGTACTACAAAACAAACAGGTATGAAGAGCGGGGAAGAAGACTATTTCTAAAGGAAGCTAGTAAGTATAAGTAGAGCTGTGAGTTTGTTTTTTGTTATCTTTCTAAGTCAGTTTTTTTAAGTAAATGAGGTTAAAGTTTTTTTGTTGTTGACTGCCATAGTGTAAGGGTTATAGATAAGTAACTTCTGTTTCGTTAAAGTCCTTACCTTAGAAGAGCCTGTGTCTAGAGTTTGTTTCTAGTCAACCGATTTTACAATAGAAAAGCTTTACTGTGAACTTGAGTTATGAGAGAACCCTTAAAAGGAACTCCTGTTGAAAGTTCCGAGCAAAATCCCCTACCCCAGAATATAATATAAAGAACTCTATCCAATAAACGGATTCCTTTGCACTAAAGGCAAAATTCCTTCTATTTATAATGGAGCCAAGACTTCTTTTCTCGAGCTATCTTGATTTTTCTCGAGCTATCTTGATAAGGTTTTACAATTGCGGACGGGCCTCTTATGATTTTCCAAAGCAGGAATTGAATCCAGGGATAAGTATAAGAAGGCGCAGATGAAATAGTGACAGCTTATAAATCTAAAAAAACTTATATTCTTTATTACTAATTACTACTCAAGGGAGTTTGTTGATCAAAGACCAAAGTATCCCTATTTCCAGAGAGATAAATCTGACAAATAAATCACTGCACTGGGGTGCTTAACCCACAACTTAATGTAATGTTATGCTTAGTTAGATACACTAAATTGAGTTTCTTCAAAAAAAGGGGTAAATCTTTGTATTTTGTTTTTTAGGTTTGGGGTGAGACTCTTATAGATAAGATATATAGATAGACGGGATCTGTATTCACCTTTCATACTACAGGGAAGATAGCACCCTTTAAATAAGTACCATGAGAAGAGACTTATACTCCTATTTTAGTGACTCTATTTTTAAGTTAAAAAAGAAAGCTCTTAACCCCGTGTTTTTTTCTTTATTAAGCTTCTCTTTTCTTTTTAATAAAGAATCTAAATCATAGGGGTCCCTTCATCACAGGGCTAAATTCTCAATCTATAGTAAGAAATATTAAAGGGGTAGGTAACATTTACCTCGTAAGTGCCTAATTAGACAACTTCACCAAGAGAATATAAAGCAATTCTTTGATACTTAAATTTTATACGCGTAAGTTACGACCCGCCTTATACTAAGTATAGTTACTTTATAAGGCAAAAGGGCGCCTCCAGGATATCACATACTTGCTAAGAGATTCTATTTAGCATATAAAACCTCTTCTAGGGTTATTACTACGGTACCCTTAGTCGGGGCTTTTAAAAGCATATCCGCCCAATACAAACTGGGATCAATTGAATACTAATATTCCACAGGCAAGGGTTAATACACAAATTTCTTAAAGAGGTCCACTTACGGGTACTTGGGATTTCCAAAAATAACACTATCGGTATTTTAAAAAAGGAAAACATCTTCGCTTTAGCTTTAGAAGGGCTCGGTTAGTATATTAGTATCTTCTCGAAATGGATATTATAATAAAATTGTTAGCGCTTAACTCCCCCAGTTTCTAGAGCTTTCTTCTAAAAGGGCTTCCCTATTTTTGCTATAGAATGTTACTTTTCAAGAAATTGATGAAGGAAAGCTAGGGTATATACTCATATAATAAATAAGCCGGCCTTCAGACTTATTCCGCGGAGCCTTTAGGCCTTTTCGTAGACGTGGACTTACTAGCCCGGTCTTATTAATAGAACAGTTAGTAATACCGGACACTAAAATTCTGATCTTTATACTTATAGCTGCTTAAAAAAAGGGGTTCCTTGTCATTTAAAGGACAATTTTCTCTGCCTTTTTTGAAGGTTTGTCGGGAAAACTCAGTGCTTTTGAAATCTAAAATTTAGTAGAAATATAAATGAAGTCTCTTAGTCTCAACCTAATTTTATTTAGTAGTTTAGGAGCCATCTATTTATTGCCGGTATCCTAGTAAAGTAATTTGATTCTATACTGAATGAAATGGGATAAGCTAATTTACAATATATTAACTTCGTAGACTCTTCTTAATTTAATGTGGACAAAAGAAAAGCTTTTTTGCCGCAGTTACAAGTACTTAATCTTTTTTTCTCAGAGACTTTTGAGGAATTGCCCGGTACTTTGAAAGTTTCAAACGAGGGTAAGCCACAGGTCTGGAACCGAGTTATGTTCAATTTGTTTGGTATAAAATCCACCCGAGAAATAAGTACTCATATTTTCACTTTCAGCAGATCCCTTTTAGGCCAGAGAGTCTAGAACTCTACTTTAAGAATCTAAATTATCAGAGCACATGGCAGGACCTCATTACTAATCTCCCAAAACAATTGTCTCTTCGTTCAAACTTGTACATCATAGCTTTGGTACTGCTTAAGCAACAAGCCAAATCTCGAATCGAAATGGGTCTTTTACTTACCGCATCTCTATACCTATAGAATATTTTATCCTTAACGGAACTCTAATCAGGACGTTGAGGGAGCTTCTTCTAACTTTTAGTTGTTTACTTTGTTTGGTTATTAATTAACTTTCTTGGGACTGACATTTCATTTAAAAGATCCCCAAATAGATAAAGTGCTTTGATAAAAAAAAGGGTGCCCAAAGGAAATATCGTTAAGGGTTTTCTTGGAAGTATCCCTTGTGGAATATACAAAAGAGAGGAAAAACTCGATTTTGTTTATTATGCTCTATAAAAAAAGCAGGAAAACAACAATTAAAATAAAATGCTTAGGCTGGTTGTAGATTTATGAATGAACCCTGTGCCCTCTCTTCTTTATTTCATTTCGTATACGGATACAGAATCCAGTAATTAGAATTAGTGGAATGAAAATGATTTAGATAAGGAATTATTTCTCGTATTCTTGAAATACCCTAAATTATAGTTAAGTGAAATCTTAGTTGTTTGTCTGGACAAACCAGTTTGCATTCGGTTGGGGTTTGAAAGAAAAGGAGTCGTCTGGTTTTGGTCTAATTATTTGTACAGAAAGGTGCTCTTTGTTCCATAGAAATTCCTTGTGCACCTAGTGGTATGTATAAGGTTGAAATTAATCCAATAGGTTCGTTCTCCCCTAACTAGGAGTTACTAGATCTTAGAATAAAAAGTCTTTATAGAAAAGAAATTCAACTTTAAATATGTAGGGGTATCCCGTTGGGAAGTAAGTTTTAAACGTAATAAATTCATGGAAAAAGTTTCTCCTTTCAAAGATACGAATTGATTTCCTTTTATGCCTTTTTTCCCACGTCTATAATTAAGTTCCTTTAACAGCACGGAATCCCATCTTGACTAGAAATAGGAATTAAGCACTCCGAGTTCTTCTATCTTTTGCAATTCGAGTAATCTTACTTACCTTACAGATTTCAAATTAGTTATGATCTACCCTATTTGTATGTTTGTACATTAAATAAAGGGACCCTGTATGACATTAGGTAATTCTTAATCTTAATTATCTTACTTAACCGAAGCCCTACGAGTTAAACTAAATCCTTTTAGTATACTTTAGATAAGGTTTGCTAAGGTATTACTTTCAGCTTTTCCAGCCCTTTAGAGGAAGCCCCCGCTTTTTTTTCAATGAAATGAATACGTGTGTGTGTTTTCATTTCAATGGTATGCAATCTTACGAGCTAAACTTCAGAAGACGTTAATCCTTTATCCTGTAAAGGGGGCCGGGTAACTCGGAGTAAGAGTTAGAGAAAGACCCGTTTTTTGAACCCGATATCCTTTCTAAAAACTTGTGTTCTTACCCAGCAGTAACCATTATAGCGTACTCTAAATTTTCATTTAATTTAGAGAAACCCTCTCTAACTATTATAACTACTCCTTTTTTTCAGGGTAGCGGTGTAAGATAAAAAGAACTTAGGATCAACCGCTTACTTAATAGAATTGATAGGGAAAACTTCCTAACTCTACAAGTTTTGGGGCTAAGCATAGGATCCCTTTGGTGTAATGCATAGATGTTTTGCTTCTTAAGAGTTTCCGGACGAGCTGTAGTTATACAAAGAAGAAATCCCAATCAAGGAAAAGAGGAACGCCAATTTACCAGAGGTCAAGCAAGATAGACTCTTGCTATACCATCACCATCTCAGCTCAACTATGCACCATCTCTAAACAGAACTCACTAACTAGGTGCAAGGCAAGAGCTTGTCTCTTGATTAAGAGCTACCAAAATAATTACAAAATATTTAAGAATAAAAAAATAACTTAGATAAATGTCAGTCAATTTTTGTAGCATGAAATTTGTAGAATTTCAAAGAATTAAAATGAAAACTAGTCACTTAGTTTAGAAAATTCCTACCCGTATATCAAGTATTTGGTTCGACAATTTTAGTTGAATTTACAGTCATGGGTTCGAATCCCTATATTGGTATAGAATCCCGTCTATAACTTAGTTCTGGTTGTGACAAGAATTCGAAGGTTCGGATTACTGCCCTTTCTTTAGTAGAATATTTCGAGTCATATTTCTTAGTGAGTTTAGTAGCTCTGAAGGGTCTCTTAACTTGTCTTTGGAATTGGCAAACCCTATAACGAACGAGAAAACCGCTTAAATATTAATACATGCAATTGTATTAAAATGTATCCTCAAAATGGGTATCTAAAATGGTAAGAATGTCTCACTTCGAAAGAGTCTCAAGTGGAAGTCTGCTGGTTTATAGAGTTGAAAGTCAGTTTATTAATTATTCCTAAAATATAGGAAGGGAAGGAAGTTTGTTGTTTGTATATGCCAGGTACCCGAACTAAGGATAAAAGCTATCTGGATATAAGGCTGTATCGGGGGAAATCAAATTTCCAGCAAGCAAGGGTAGAAGCTTTTTAGTATAAAAAAATTATATATATATATATAATATCATTTTATAGAAAAAAACTTTTTTAGTAACACAACCTTTTATTTTAAGAGTATTTAAATGGTGTAGGGGTCTAGGAAATCCTTTCCTTAAGGTAAGGGGGGCAGCACCCCGTGTAAAATTCAAGGCACTCTCAGTTTAGTAGTTTGGGGAATGGTATCTCAGTTCGAGAAGATAAAATAAGCTTTGTGAAGAGTATAGTATCAAGTCTTACTGGTGTTCCTCTAGCCGGGTGTTCCAGATTGACTCATTCGAATAGTTAAAGAGAATTTTGAACTTAAATTAAAGGACTTCTTGTACTTTGTTAAACTCTCTCTTAATAAAAGTGAAACTTGTCCGGGATTGTTATGAGTACAGTAGAGGAATTTCCTTTTAAAAGTTTGAGGAGCTGTCCTCTTCTCTTGACATTTCAATCTAGAACCTTTCTGGCTTTACCCCTGTTTCGAATATTACTTACGCTGCTAAACAAATGCTTGTAAAAACTAGATAAACTAGATTACGGTATAGTAAAACAAAAGGGGTGTAATTTCTGTATACTAGGTTATAGGGGAAAGGCCTTCTCGAAGCATGTTGAAACTGCTACTAAAAGAACTTTAACTTAACTAATATCAGAAAATCCCATATATCCCATATAAAAGTAGAAGTCCTCTTTTCGTTATAAAATACCAAATCTATTGCAAAAATACAAAGTACCGGGCTCTGAGGTATCTTTCCAGGATTGGAAGTATTCGCTCTTTATTTCGTTTCTTTTTTGCAAAGGGATTCTCGGATAAGTGTGTAAAGTCTCATGCCAAGAGTTTCGAGAAAGTTCTAGCACACAAAAATATCTAAAGCAAAGGGTATAATTTGAACTCTCTACTAAATCTAAATAAGCATTTTCCGATTCATAAACAAGATTCGCTTAATTCCAGTTGATTACACTTCGTCAATTTCACTTTCTTTTTTCTTAAAATGGGATAGAGTTTTAAGGCTTTCAAGAGTATAAACCCTAAAATCTTTGTTCACATTTCGACATAGTCAAAATCAATGAGACCTAATTTAGCTAATAAAATCGTGACTGTTTCAAAAAAAGCAGTCGGGCTATATAGGATATGCTAAATCAACAAAAACTGGCTTTAACTCGACTTCATACTCTCTTGTTTTCTTATGCCCCCATTTACATTTATCTCCATAACTATCCCCTATTTCATGTATCTTATACTCTTAGGTGCTATACCACCGGGAGCCCCCTTACTTAGTCTTCAGCTTTTATAACTTAAAACTTTATCCTTAGACTTTACTGACTGGAATTCCCAAAACCGGAAACATAAGGGAAGAAGCCTCGCCCTATTTAGTACTTCTAAATTTTAGGCACGGGGTTCTTAAGCAGCCTAGTTGTCCCATGATTCGAGGGGTAGCTAATGAGACTGAAATAAGTACCCTTTTAGGATCGAGATGCTCTTTAAGTTACTGACTTCTCGTTAGTTGATACGACTGGAGAATTTCTACTTAGTTTATCAGAAAGGTTACAGCGTATAGAATAAATGTTCCCGTTGTAGAAGGCAATAGTTAGTTATGCGTATACTCTTTTAAGGCTTAAATGGGTCACCCTTAGCAAGGTATACCTGATCTGTACTAGCTTTACGAGCAAGTTAAATTAAAACCTATTATCAGAAGATATTGTATAAAAACGAAAAAGTACTTATTAACATCAGCTGCCAAGCTCTGAGAAAGGACAAGGTTTAAAATTTAAAAGAATTCCCTTTATGTTAGTAAGCCATAATTGTACTTTACTTCATACGAGATTGGCTGGGTTGTCCTTATTCTAAAACTGTCCTAGACTATCTATAGCTTTCAGGTACTCGATTTTATTCCTTGCAAAACCTACGCAGAAAGTATATTAACTGCCAATTTATTAGGTTTAAATTCATAAAGGGCCCCTTTTTTTTTTGTTTGAAGGAGTTCTTGTAAATAGAAAGGACCGGCTAAAAAAAGTAGAATCGCTTCGATACAAGCCTCTGAAATTTATCTATCTTGCCGAACTTTGTACGAGACCCCACAAGGTTACGTAAAGCAACTAGTAACAGGAGGTTCTCTTTGCTTTTAATTTAAGGGATTACCTTGATTCTGACTGAATATTGTACCTATAAATTAGTTTGATTTTAGAGGTACCCTCGGAAAAGAAAGTATATAACATAGGATTAGTCTTTGTTTTCAGAAATGCTTGTTATGAACTGTTCATAAATTCTTTATGGTTTTGGCTTCAAAGAGTAGCTCTAATATACTAATTTCTATTTTCTATCAAATAACCGAGCTCTTTTTCAAATTTTTTACTAAGCGAAGACTTTAATCAAAAGGGGGCTCCTGTCTTTGTAATTTACAGTCTTCATACTTATATATTATGCTAACCTTTACCGTCTATGAGAACTAGAGAAGAAATAAATAGCCTATGCTAAAACTTTAATATAAAAATAGAATTCTTAGGAACTCCTTGAAAAATTGACATAGTAAGAGCCCCCTTATTTTTAGAAAGTTGGCAGAACAAAGGCTCCAATTAAAGTAAAGCATAACAGCAGGAAAATACATTCCGGATCGCTAACAAAGCTTGTACCTCTAAGGAAAATCCTAAGGAACAAAAGAAGACCCCTTGTTTATTATTCATATGTAGAACTATCTTCTTAGTACACTTCCTATTAACATTAACAGCTGCCAGACTCCTAGCCTATAACTGCAATTTCTATCTTGATAGATATACCTATCTTATTCAGAGCTATACTCTTAGTCTGTGTTACTCTTAGAAGCTGTACTTTTGTTTGTTGCTACGGTTCCCTCTATTCCTAGCCCTAAGATAAGAGCCTTTTGCAGCCTTGACTTATCTACGAGTTATTGGTATCTATACTAATTTCTTAGTATTACCTAATTAGTTATAGGTTAGTATTTAATATACTAAAGGATAGTCTTATTACTTGTTAAGGTAAGGAAAATTCCTTTTGTTCCTTGTAGTTATTATATTACTTTATATAGGATAGAAACCCTATTGATAATCGGTAAGTTCTTTACCTTACTTTCGTTTTAGTTCCCTAACTAGAACCGGGATATACAAATACAAATACAGGAATACAAGGGTTCTAATCCCAAAGTACCTTCTTAACCTTCATACTATGGGATACCTTTCTTACTGTTGATTTTAGCAGCTAAACTCTTCTGGGCTATACCTTTCTCAGTCTGTATCTTCTTAGTCTTAGCGGTACTCATACTAATCAACAAGTTTCAATTCTAGTCAATTTAAGACTAAGAAATTGAATACACTATAAAAAAAGCTCCCGTTTTTTAGCAAAAGCTTTCTTCAGGAAATAATTAGGATACCCAAGAGTGCTCAATTTGAATTCTTCCTTATATGGGTTTAGAGTAGAGGGGTGTTGGCCTCTAATTGCAAGAATACTGGGCAAGGTAAACATACTGCTCTGACGGAAGGGCTTGCCCGCTGCTAAGGCATAGTGAGTAAAATGTTCCTCTCCTATTTTCCATACAATAAATAATTTCATCTGTTACTAATATTTCTTTAAACTTTAGGGAGTTACTTTCTTTACAAGTCGAGTTTCTGCGGGTTAGCTACTTCTCTCTAATGGAGTATTCGTGATGCTCAACTCAAGGGTTTCCCTTCTATTGGACAGATTCTGGTAGTTGGCAAAAAAAGGGAAAATTTTAGTTGGATTTTCTCGAAGCTGGACCGTGTGAATACCCTAAGTTACTCATTAAAAAGTTTCCTTATATGATGCTCTCATTTAAGATTAATTAAAAAACACAAGACTTATACTCTATTTAACATAGCAATTTCTATTAATTAATATAGAGCCATTTTTCCTTTTATGAAAGAAAAAACTTAAAACCATAGTAGTTCCGGATTCGTCCTGCTACAAGTTCTCCGTGCCCCACCTCTAAAGCTTCCCTGTTTTACTACTTTAGTCTTTGTTAAGAGATTACTTTGGCTTTCCTCGCTTTCTTTATTTAACTAGAACAAGAGAAGCTAAGAAAAGCAGCCTTTTCCAGGGTTCTTCTAGATTCCCCTAAAAATCCCATTCCTCAGGACACCTAATATCTAACACTTTCTAGAGAAACTCCTTACTTGGATTTAGTAAAGGGCACTAGCTGGAGACTAGTCCTAGATATTTTTAGCCAAGCCGAGTAAGAGAGGGACCACCCACCTATTTAGATTAAAGAAAACTTTTTTCCTGGTAAGAAGCTCCGATTAAAGGTTAAATATCCCTTCGTGTTATACTTTTATTCCAAATATCGTAAGGTTTTAAAAGGAAATCCTGATTCATTAAAAACTTGAGTTAGAGAAAGCTTTTATTCCAGTACTCCTGTTCCTTATTTATTACCTTCTGAAAGTAGAGATACCTTGTTATTTAGCTTTAGCCTAGCCTTAGTCTTCGGCAGCTTTCCCGTATTTATAATTACTAACTAAGATATTAGTCCTGTACTCCTTCCTATAACCGGGCCCTTTTTGATTTTATGATAAGCCGAGCGGTTTTTTTAATAAATAGTAGCTCTAAAAACACAAGTCAAGCTCGAGATGCTCTTAAAAAAAAAAGAGTTTCAAAAAAATACTGAAAACTAGAAGCAATGGCACAAGGGCGCTTTTTTAGTGCTATATTAATTAGAAATTGCTTGACAGAATGGGCGGGAGGCTCCGTTTTCTCAAGGGCACGTGGAACCCCTTATAGGTATTCTTGACACTTGTTCACTAGAATTCAAATTATATGCCTACGTTAGATCTTGGATTTTAAGGGATTCTTTTCAACCACATTTTTTTTTTGGAATAAGGTAATTTATACTGTTTTACGCGAAAGTATATAGCGGCCTATCGTAGCACAATACAGGATCTCGGGTTTAGAGAGCTTTCTCGTAGATGCACTAGCACTTTATTCACTCTATGTAAAGTAATTTTACTTAAAATCCTGTTTTTTTAATCACTTTTTCGTAGCTAGACTATGCTAACCCTTTTTTTTACTTAGAATACTCTACTCAGAACCTTGAATTCATTCCAAGTAAATATCTAGCTGAATGTAGGACTTAGGAATAATCTATACCATAGAACGTGTTTACGCTTTTAGGATCCCAGAATTAAAGTCATCGGTAATTCTCCCTTCACCAATTGAACTTATGTAAACCTAATTCTAGACCTTTTCTCAAAACCCTCTATATAAAGAAATTTTTTAGGAAAAGCCGTTTTCGGGTTCTTCTTAAAATTAAGTAAAGTTAGTGTTCAAAAAGAGAAGTCGTGCAGTTTTGCCTTAGAGAGAAGTATTTCATAACTATACCCGCTTTTATTAGGTAGTTCTAAGGTGTCGTGCTTTTAGTTTTAGCAAGTGCGCAGGATCCAAGAATCCCTTTACTAAACGAACTTAATTGTCGGCTCTAAAGAAATTGACTTTTTTATAAATTGAAAAATAGTGGATACAGCTTTTTTTTATGTTTCCCTTCAGTGCATATACGTCATATAAAATGAAACTTTGTAAAATAAAATTGGATATATGAGACAAAATAAAGAGTTTTCAACTGTTTAGTAAACCACCTAATTAAGGAATTTCAAAAAATGTAATGTAAAAAAAACTCTAATTAACTCGTAATAATTAATTCAGTGATAGATAAGCCTATAATGCAGTCAAACCCTCAACTAGCTTAAAAAATTTCCTCCTGATTTTTGTTATCGAGATCTAGTAGTAGGTCAAAGTCGCTTTTTATTAAATTTAAGAAGGAAAAAAATTTTTATAGTACATCGTTCTAAGAGACTCTTATAGGTCTAGCTTTGCTTCTATTACTGGAGTTATTGTGAGCAAAAGAAAATGGAACCTTATAAAAACAAGGAAAGACCCCGACATTTCTTAAAAATTTTTTTTTTTAGGTTTTGTATACTTTTTTTGACGGGGGTATAGAAAGCTCCCTAATAGGATAATATATTATCTGATTCTGATCTGAAGGCAGCTGAGCTACTTATGGGAACTCCATTAAGGGCTCTGTATAATCAAAAAAGGGATCCTATACCTCTTTAAACGAAAAGACTTACCCTATTTCCTAAGATTTCCAATCAGGCCTTTAATAAATTATAAACTGCATTAAGGCTTAGGGATTATTTAATAACAAGGATTGATTAAATTGAAATATAAGAAATCAATCCCATTCAAAAGGCTGCTTAGCTTCACTGGAAATGAAAGGAAGAATTCATAGGAAACTTTAGTACTATTTATTCTATTTCTGAAACTCTTTCTTATTAATATAATAAGGGGGGAGGTTTCAACTGGGTCTGTAGCTATAACAAATGGAAGTTCATTAGCAGAGCTCTATCTTTCGAGTGTCCGTAAGATAGCTTTATTTATTATCCGGGGATTTCCTAGGTATTCCGCTCTTGAATCAAGTTAAAGGCATTCCTATTCTATTATAAAGGGAAGCTTCTTGATGTCATGGATCCCTTTTATAAATAGATTTTTAGATTAAAGACAAGGAATTCTAAAGCTGTGTAAGGTTAGGATGTGAGCAAGAAACCTAATTTATTAGTCCCAAGTATTAATCCCAGAAAGGGTAAGAGCAAGTATGGTTTTTTTTCTTCCAGTATGAGATTTTCTAGGAGATAGTTTAGGAATCTTAGTAAGAGAACGGGGTATCGGGTTCCTAGTTCGGGCTAGAGAGGTCCTAAACATACTCAATTCAATTAAAACCGAGAGGAGAGATAGTGGCAAGGATTTCCAATATACTCGCTTCCGCTTTCAGGGTTGTTCAACTCCTACCTTTACGCTTGTTCATATGTACAAAGGTACACTAAATCTACAAAATGTATAAAAAAACATACTACTAAGGAGCTTTGGTTTTATTAATAGGGATCCTTTCTTTAGTTTAGGAGGGAGGCTTTTGAGGAAAGGGTTTTAGTAGAAAATGTAATATTCCCGCCTTTTCTTTTGCTAGGTTAGATGTCTACTAATTCTTTCTATAGTTGTAGTAAAACCCTTGCTCTATAATCTTTACAACCTCCCCAATGATATATGGTAATTCTTCTTCCACAATAGGACTAAAATCAGTAAAGTCGTGAGGCTATGTTAATTTTTGTTTTGTAAAGAAAAAGATAAGACTTAACTTCATTTCATTTCTTATATTATAGAGACCCCTTATATTTATATCCGTACTTTTCACAATAATTTGCACAAGCAGACTTCGTAGGAATCCTTTTCAAAGAACATCTGAAAGGGGATATTTCAAACTGGATTGGATTTGAACCTCCGCGTCTGGGTATACTCAATTCGCGACTTAACACAGAAATTTAGAGTCTCAATTTTGAGGTAGTTGATATCTAGAATTCCTGACGGTTGTTCGGTTTCATAACTGCGCGATAGCTTCGCAAAGCTCTTCTACTAAGTGAATGTTATAAATGTCTTGTGGAATTCATTTAATGAGCGCAGGAGACTTAAGACAACAGGGGAGTTTCTATCTAAGTGATTTTAGCACGAAAACTCTCCCTTTTATGTATATCTAAAACTTTTACTACGTAGACTCAAAGTTTAAATACTTTGATATTCATAATTCTACTCGAGCCCTCAAAGGAGGTACTACAACACACCCACTGTCCCTGAATTGGTAATTTACCTATTTTAGACCTGGATCTTATAAGAGCAAACAAAGCGGGTATTTTTAAGTCTTTATATCTTTATAAGAGAAACTTAGGTTATGATAAGGCTCTGTGTTATAAAACTAGGGGTCCTTTTATATAGCAATTTCGTTTACTGCACTCTGATTTCTATCTTTATCTTAGAATTTTGTAGGGTACAAACTAATTCCTGTATGAATTGTAAATAGAAAAGTTTGTTAATTAAGAATATTTTAGGTAAAAGCGATCTTGACTTCTTCCAAAAATCCTTTGGTAAATACTCAAAAATAAGCAACATTTTTAGGATTTGCTCTTAAATTAACAGCGGAGAAAAGGGGTCCCACAAGCGTAAAAAAGCACGAGTTTAAGCTTCTGACATTCTCGAGAGAGCGCATTAAACTACTCAAACTTATACTATAAACGTCCCTACTAACCATTATCATGTCCTAGAGCTCCCCATAAGGGTATCCTTACATACAAATGTTCTTCTATTCCCTATAATAAGAACTTAGAAAGCCTCAAATTTAGATACAGTCTACCATAGCCCATAGGAAATTGACAATAGATAGAGAAACAAAATCAGGACAAATCGCATATTATGCATCAACTTATTCGAAGTGAGACTTTCTTTCATTTTTGATACCAGATATAAAGAGCTAGCCAAGAGACTTTCCTGTGCAATAAAAAGGAGATTAGAAAAACTCTCTACCTTGACCCCTGCTTTACCCTCCTAAATACAACTCAAATTCCATTTGAGAGCGCCCTAAAAGAAAAGAAGCCTTTCCTATCTTAATTTTTTTTATAGTTCTATATATAATTGGAAACCTAGAAGAAACGAAGGAAGTCAAGTAGACCATTTACTCCCAACACCTTCTCTACTATCCCTGTAAGATACTAAAATACTAAAGCAGAACCGGAAACTCCCTTTGGTAAAGCCTTTTCCTAGGAGTTATTCCTAGCTTGTACCATAGCTGCAGGAACACTCTTTGCTTAAGGAAACTCTTTTTTTTTTTACTAGCTTACAGAACGCTAAAATAAGTACCTTTTCAAATGCCCTTTATAATATCAGTAAATATTTTCTAAATGTTATTAGATATAGTGGATATTGATTAAACAAAACAATGCCAAAGTTATTCTCTAGGATTACGCGAAACACCTGTTAGTCAGTCGTCTTTTATTTAAGTTTACCCTCTTTTGCGTTCATTTTAAGTTAAGACCATTATAGAATCCACTGCAAAAGTAAAGATTTCCTATAGCTCTAATTTCTTTCTAATTCCTAAGACTTAGACCTTATCTCCTTTTTTTTTTTCTAGAATACTCTGAGGCTTGCCCTTTCCAGATTTAAATAAAAGTGGAACTCTCCTGGCGAAAACTTTTACTAGTTATATAAATTATATTGGTGGCATAGAATCAGGAATCCCTACTAAACTAAACTACAAGAATTAGGAATTCCTAAGTTATGAGTTATAAAACTGGAGGAGCTAACCCTTACGCACACCTCCGCCAAGGAGAAATGCTGTACTTCCAGCTTTACCTGTTACCTTCCTAAATAAACTAACAAAGAAGACTTTGACTCTTAACCTATTGAAATCTCAAATAACTATAAGGAAACTTGTGCTTGTATCACAAAGACTCATTTTTTTTCAGAGTTTAAAGGATCAGTAAGGACCCTTTCGCTAACCTCTATACCCCTGAATTCTGTATCTTATTCTGTAACATAGTTTCTTATGCCTACTATCTAAACTTTAAAGTAGAAGCAGAAGTTCTTCCTTCCTTCCAACCTACCATCCTATATTATAAAATATAGGCAGAACATGTAAGCAAGACCAGAACACAGAAACTCCTTATGTCTTTAACTATTGACTTTAAAAATACAAATAGGAAGTTTCCTAAAAAAAAACTTGTCGAGGGTAAGTTTGTTTATCCTTTCTATACTAACTATACATCTCAAAATAGATGACTTAGATGCCCATTTCCTTTAGTTAATTCAAAGTGGATATCATTTTTTTTTTACACTGGTGCATAAGTCAAGTACATTTCCACGAAAGTTCAAATATCTTACTAGAGCTCCCTTTTGAAAGAAAACCCTGAGGTCCCAAACCCTAAAAACATCGTTCAATTAGAGCAGCTCGATTGTCCTGAGTATAAAACTCTCCTAACTCGAATAGTAATATTCGGGTACTCTAAGCTAAATGAAAAGGTATTAGTACAACCACGAATTAGTCGCTCTTACAAAGAAAGGGTATTGTATTATACCCATTCCTTATTCATTATTATAGAAATCGCTTCACTTAAAAAAAGAGTAGTCTCGAACACCAAAACTCCTTAAGACCTACATACTTAGAAATTCCTGGATAATGAAAATCCCAAATTCCTTTCAACAAATAATTAAAAAAGAAATACAGAAGAAATGAAGAAATAGAATGAATAACCTTTCAATAGAATAGTTTAGGTACTTCCAATATGTAATAAGCAGTTTCATTTACCTACAGTTGGGTAGATCGAAGCCTTCTGTACTGTATAAGGCTCTACACTCCTTAACGATAAGCTACATAGTACTAGAGGGGATATACCTTAAACTCTATATATAATACAACTACTAACTATATCTTCCATAACAACTAGGTAGAGTAAAAAAAAGTCTTATACCTCTGTATAGTATAGCTAAACAAGATAGTTAAGTATAGAACAGTAGGAAAATAGCTACAGGAAGTCCCGGCAATAAGAGGTCCCCCCCCCCCCTAAAATACCGGTTAATCGACTTACAACCCTCACCAAAAAAGTCCGTTAAAGGATAGGTATTATAGGGTATGTTCCTAACATCTGTACAGATCATAACAACAGGTCCTTAGCATCTATCAGAATCCACCAAGAGACAAGCTCTAGCCTCAGTTAATGATAAGAACAAAGGCTATGAGGTATGAAATGACTTAACTTAAACAAGTAAACAATACTATAGAATAACTAGATCTAATAGGAACTAATACTAATTACAGAATACACTTTATAGATATGATAACTAGAATTATTTATAGGGGTAGGGACATACAAAGAATATTCTATCTAATAAAGAGTCTAGTGCGCGTATACTAAGAAAGTTATAGCGACAAGGATAAGTCTAAATAGTATGAAGTAAAACAGGTATGTAGAACAAGTCATGAATAAAGGTTTTATTATGTTTCCGTAATGTAATAAGCACTGAATTTCAGTAACTCAAGTGAAAGTCCTTTTTAGGTTCAAGATAGTTAAGAAATTTCAGATTTTAGGGATATAGAAATCAAGCCAAGGTCGATAGTCCTGTAATTGTCGGTAAAGAATTAATTGAGGATAACCAGATTTGACATAGCCCGTAAATAGCAAATTTAAGTAATAACAGAAACTGTTCGAATTCCTCATCCGAAATATAATAATCACTAGCTCTTTATGTTCTAACCTTGTAAGCATACCCAACTCATAATCAACTTGTCAGCTTAAGGAACAACACAAACAAAAAAACAAGGAACTTACAGAGTCCCAAATCCTTTATCAAATCAATTTAGAAGTCCTGGAATCGCTGAATTCTGTTCGATTCGAATGGGATCTCGGAGGAGTTAGTTAAAGAGAAGCCTTCTATTTGTTGTTGGGCTTTGTTATAAAGGGATTCCCTTTAGAAAGGGAGCAGATTCCTGTAACTGACTAATGACTAAGCAGGCACTGAAAGGACTCTAATAACAACTTGCAGCTTGGAAGCTGGTCAAGGTCAATCTTATGTATATGTACAGGACTTATTCTATGCCAATTAAGGATACAGAATAACAAAATCTCTTGTCAGCCTGCAAACACTGTAACTCTTAACTCCTCAAATTATAGGGATTTTCTTTTCAAATTCTATAGGGATCCCCTTATATCTTCAGCGCGCAGACTCGGGGTTCTATACCCTTTTGTTTTGGAGAAACTTAGAGGATAACGTATAATCTGAAAGCTCTTTTTGGAACCGTTGTAATCTTTAAGAGTCTAGGAATTTCTTCTTACCTAGAGAAAGAGCGAGGGTTCTGCTTAAGGCACTTGATGTTAAAAAGTTCCCACAAGCAATAGCAACTCCTTGCGTTGCGGACACACCAGATTGAAGCAGCCCGATTCCACAACAGAGCTCTGATTATACCCTTTCGTAGATCAACTACCCAAGGAAAAGCGCTCTCTGGCCAAAGTCCAGCATACCTCAAGTAATCATTAAAAAAAAGAAAGCGACTACCCCTATACTACCAATTCCAAGAATCCGCTAACTCTTAGGCTAAGGCTTTTAGGCAACCCCCAAAACAAAAGGTATACTTATCTCTCTATTTTATTATCTAATGCCCGGTTAGTGTGCAACTAACAAGCTATAGAAACAAGTTTACAGCTATAGATTAAAAGAAGCCCTGTTTATTAAGGTTACTCCCTATCTGAAAATGAAAGTCCTCATTTTTATTATACCCAATTCTAATATTTCCAAAGAAAGCGAAACCCCTAGGATTCCTAACACAAGGTTTTGCCTCTTATTGTAAGTTACAAGGGAAGCGCTCATTCATAAAAGCTAGTCTATCTTTAAACCTTAGCCCCACCTTTATTAAGCTCTTCTTGCTTACAAGAGTATTGGCTTTAGTTAAAAATCCTCCTTAGCGGGCCCCTGGAAAGATAGAGACCTAGTCAAGAAATCTCTTGGTATAGATTTTTATACTCTAACCCGAAAAGAAACACTCTACTAAACGGAGCCTTTTCTAATACTTGATAGATAAAGGAAAAAAATAACTGCATTTTAGATATTACTCCGAAGCTAGGACTCCTTTTATGCTTTTATGGATAACGTGTCCATAATCCAGCTCCCTTACAAGTAGAACTTTGACTTTACTTTAAAGCGATAGCCCTTGCTTATTTTGGTCCAAAAAGATTAACCCCTTCTCACATTTCCCTGTCTTTATAAAGAAACTTCTTTTCTATTTTATAAATAATAGTAGAAAGCAAAGCCTTGCAGAGGTCGGAAACTTATACACAAAAGTATACTTCCAGGATTTCTATAACTACATTTAGCTATGTATTTCAACCAAGCAAAAGCTATATCCACAGGAAAATCTCTTAACATAGATAAAGTTCTGTACCTCTTATTCCTAAATTATTGCTAAACTAGAGGGCGCTTAATATCTTACCAAAGTCCGAGGCTAGTTCTGACTTGTAATTCTATTGCAGCTCCCCTTCACTTAAGGGTAAAAACCTTGGGCTTATAGTTTTTATAGATTTAGGAAAGGTTCTGCCTTTAGCTATGATGGCCGGCATTTCAATTTCGATAACTAGGAACTCTAGGACAAAAGTCCTTGGGAATAGGGATATAAGTGCAAGAGAGGAAAGGCTAATAAAGGGGCATTTCCCGTACTGGGTAACTTAAGACTTTACTTGCTTGTCTACCTGCGCAGGTACCTACTATTGGTTATAGAATCCTTAACTTAAACTTAAATAGAGGGACTTCAGAATTTGACTAAAGTGAAGTTCTTCTTGAGGAATTCCGTTTGTATTTGTAATAATAGGACCCTTCTACTAACGAAATCCGGCGAGAAAAGAACCTTTTGCTCTCCACAATATAACCACAAATTTAGAGTGGTATCTGAGAACCCTGCTTGCTTATAAATCGAAAGCTTTTGCTTGGCTGGGTCTTTATCACATAATTTTAATTCCTTTTATACTTTTCTGTGAGTGCTCTTGCTTCGGTAAATCTAAATCGTAGAAAGGAGCTTTTGATACTGAAAAAAAAGAATCAATCCTAAGAAAATATCGCAAGGAGCCACTTTTCAGTTTTTTAAGTATTGATTTTCTATAGGTGATCTCCTATAATTTGTGCTGTAATCTCATATTTTAGTTTAATAAAGAGACTCATTTAGATACAAGGAACTCCCAAGAATATTTTCTAGAATTGCTGTCTTTTCCGAATAGCTGATACAAGGATTTTGTAGCTAAGCTAACCGGGGGGGGGCCACTATTGTAGATTCTTTGATATAGAGTGCCTTGCCTTAATAAAGGAGTTTTTCTTACTAACCTTAATTGAGCATAGAGCTTTGTATTTCCCCGGCGCTGTAAAGAGTAGAATCTGTTTGTCACAAAGAACCATAGTCCTTGCTTTTTGTAAGCCTAAACTATACTATCTGGGATATTCCGGGGTATTCCTTCCTTAGTATATAAGCCTTAGTATATAAGATGACTTAACCTTGACGATATTGTAAGAAAAGAAATGGGATGCCCTTAAAACTACTAGAAAACGCTACTTTAACCTATTGAATTCTTGCTTAGTAAATTCTTTGGATCTTCTCTCTTACTCTTACCTAAAAAAAAAAAGCAGCTTTACGTTCATAGACATAGAAGAGACCCGTTGCCCTAGGCTTGTATTAAATTAACGCTTTATTACCCTACGACTTTTTAGTGGAGTCTTTTTTTTGGCCGATTAACGCAAAAGAAAAAAGTATGTATCTACTCTCTATGTATTAGCGCGGAGTCACTTCATTAAAAATGAATTACTCATTCTTATATATATATTTCAGACTTCGGATTAATAACCTCTTATTATCTTATATTTTGGAATGCTATTCATAATAGGAGACTCCAGGCATGCTACGGAATCCTAATTAGACCACTAATCGTTACACAACAATTTCTAGGTTGAGTATTTATATGAAGTTAGTATTATAGGAATATATCATAAACAAAATGGAATTCTTCATTGCAACAAATAATATGTGATCTCTCTTATTTGACTATAAGGAAGTGTCCCTATAACATCATAAATTATTGTTTTGGAAATTCTAGTAATAATCCTGTTTCTTAGAATAATCAGTATGTCCCCTTTTAGTTTCAATTTTAAAAGTAGGCAGTAAACAAGGTATAATTATGTTCTCGAAAAGTTGTAAGGATACAGAATTCTACTTTCCTTAAAGCTGTACCACGAGGAAACCTTAAGTAATGGAAGGAAGACAAAAAAGCTAAAATCTTTAGCTATGCCTTTTAGAGTATAAGAAAGAAATTAGGGGCGTTACTTTGGACTAAGTCCCCCCACTTCGTGTTATGGTTAAGAAAAAGGAACACTTAGACTAAAAAACTCTATTTAAATGGCAGGATTCGCTCGTACTGCGTCTAAGTTATAGTTATATGGCATTTTACCCTAGAAAACTAAAAGAACCCAGCCAGTCTTAAAAAACAGAGCTCCTTGCTCTACCATTGGGATTCCCTGACTTTATCCTTGTCAATTTGTTAAAGGATTCCCCTTGAAATTATAAAAAGATATCACAGATACACGCATTAGATAGAATTTCATTTCAAGGCAGGGCGCGGTGTAGTTGTAGGATAAAGTCTTTCCTTATTGGCTTACTTTGCTTTTGAGAACATTCTCGTGATATAGTATACTGAATTCAATTAGTAAAACAAAGCCTAGTACTCCCAAGGAAAGGGCCCCTGTGAGATAAACTACTTTATCATTTTACCGAAATTCTACTTTACAGACTCTCGTCTAATACTTATATTCTTAAACTCAGAAACAAATCCTCTAGGCAAGTGGAAAAAGACCATATCATATCAATCCTTTTTTTGCTTTCCATTACTCAAAGATGCTTTTAAAAAGAAGCCGCCTATCAGTCAATTTGTGCTTAACATAGTCATATGTCTTCTTCAACTACAATTAACTAAGCTCAGTATAAGCTCTGTCTTATATATGTACTCTATGTAAGTATCGAAAAAGGTAAGATTTGTCTAATAGGAAACTATAGCTGACATTAAGCCAAGTTCAAGAAAATCACTTATATGAAGAAGATTTATCAGTGAAATAGGTAACTTGATTAGCTAGTTTCTTGCTTTTTGTTCCTTGCCTTTAGTAATAGACAGTGTTGAGGAGTCAAATGCAATCCTTTTCCTATAAGTTCAAGTAGAAGGAATCCTGCTTATTTAGTTAAGGAATTACTACTGTACATGATAAAATAAATGATTAGAGTTTACTGGTATATTATATATTAAAGTAATGCTTGGATTTTAAACCTATTCCTCCAATATTCAAGACTTTATTTTATCAAGGAGTCCGTTGCTCCGCGGTAGTAAATTGGTGGGCGCTACTACTCGAAGTTGAGGAGACCCAAGAACTCTGAGAGTGCTTAATGAGAATTGATAAAATTATACTCTCAAAAAGACTCGAAATCCTGAAAATAGAGAACTTCGACTGATCAAAGAAAAGAATGAGGACTCCTCTGGGCTCTTCTCTTACAAGCGACCTCGATTATACCTTCGAGAAAGTTTACGTTAAGTTTAGTTCTGATATTTTGAAAACCCTTTATAAAATAAATTGAGAAGTTTCATGACAGTTTGGTAGTTATCCCTTTTCTAGTTTGTAGTAATATTTGCCAATCTGCTTCACTTTAATAAGGACTTTTTAATAATACCAGGAATACCTTAGCACAAGAGTAACTCCAACAAATAGAACTACTTCTCCTATAAGTAAAACTTAAGTTTACAGTATAGCACTAAGGTAAAAGAAGCTCTAGTTAAACTTTTATTATTACTCTGGGGTAAAATGCCGTGCCGATAAAATAAATATAAATTGACTCTATAGCTAGAATACACTAACATCAAATAGTTTCGGTTTTCAAACCTCAAATTTTAGTACAAGTCAGAATTGTTTATTGAAGCATAATTCAGGAGTCCCCTAAATTGGATTGGATAACTAGCAAGAGAACTTTATCATTATATTTATTCTCCGAGATCCCCTATTATATACATATACCTATCAAAGAGTCTACCAACAATACTAATTTCAATTATTTTTAGCGTATGCACCCTGTGTTATGGCCACAGGAAGCTAAGGCGGGAACATAATAAAATACAAGCAGACGCTGACTGGTAGATTTTCATACTTAGTGTGGGTCCCAACTTTTGTACATAAAAAACGTAATCTTGTAGAATGTAGAATAGAATAAAAGGGGTATCTTGTCTGTGGATGATCAGAATTTTAAGTTTGAGCCTAATCTCTAATCTTTTCGGGGAGTCAAAAAAATTGTGCTACAATTCGTAGCCTTTGGTAATGTAATGGGGTTCGAACCCTTGATTTCACTTCTTTAGGATCCTGTTATACCACGAGCGGTTCTAATTTAGTAGTCCATAACATAATTAGAAATATAAAAAAAAAAAAGAGAGCCTATATATTATATTGACTTCCATTTCCTTTATTTAAGTTGTTTTTTGCAAATACAAATAAATATAAGTAAATACTAAATACAAGGGTTTTTTACATATCCTTTTTAGGTTCGGGGGCAGGCCAGGCCTGTCTACCGCACTAAATACTTGAAATTACATTAAGGGTAGGATTGCCAAACTGTCACTAATTATTTTCTTAATTATTTGTACTCCATTTTGTAAGTTTCAATCTCGTCGTACTTTTTAATGCAAACGAAATAGATGGTGCCGTATTAATTAAGCCCCCTCTTCAATTAGTAATTTCTCAAGTACGCATATAAAAAGAGTTTCGTTTTCAACCAAAGCAAAGGATTCCTTCATACTAATAAGAAGAATTTTCCTTTGGATTAATAGAGGGAAACCCTATACCTAACCATGTTCTTTTATAACCTATGTATATCTTATATAACTTCCCTACCGAATTCCCCTGGAATTGTTGAGCAGCTCTGAGCCTGAACGTACAAATTTGAATCAAGCCTGCTATTTACCTAAACAGGTATAACAAATTTCTACTACAAATGAAGCAGAATTGGCTAATTAGAGGGCCCCTTTTTTCTACTGCAGGCTACCTTCTTTTATAATTATAGCGCCTAACCTAAGATGTCTATTGACAATATTTTTGTCTATCTAGTTTACCGTGACTATCTTATATCATATTAAATAGTTGAATAAGACAAGCTTCACACTTTATTTTCTAGTAACAGGGTTTTTCGTTGAAATGAAACTAATGCGATATCTTAATTCTTAACTAGGCAAAAAAGTAATTAGATAGGGATCTGCAGCCACAGAATAGTTATTCATTATAAACTCCTTTTTTTGTTATGTTAAATGTAGGAAAAAACTGCAAAAAGCATAACGTATTATATATAAAACTTAGCTTAGTCAATTAGTAAATGAAATGAGAAAAGACAGAAGTTATAAGAAAAGTAGAATGTTGCAATTTCCATAAAACTCCTTGGATCCGGTTACCAACAAAGGTAAATACGGATGCTTGCTCAGTAAAATAGTATGGTGGTCTTCCATACCTAATTGTAAAAAAAGGAGTTCTTAGAGACTTGACCTTGTACTCTCAGCTTGAATCCCAGTTCTTACACCCACCCTGGTATGGTAGAGCTGCACTTAATAAAAAGCATTGCATATGATATTACAAAAGGGATACTTGTTACCAGTCTTAAAAAAATTTTTAAGGAAACCCGGCTTTATAAACAAATGCAGACATTTAGGAGCTTTTGCCAAGCTTTAGAAATTCAATAGGAGCAGTCTGTAGTAGTCATACCCATGCAGGTATGGCACCTAAGACCCAGCTAAAGAAGACTAAGAAAAGTAAGTACAATACAGAGCTACAATAGGTCGTAGGCCCGCAGATAGACTGAATAGAAAATAAGAAGAATAGGTAGTTTTCGAGAGACAGGATTTCTTATTACTTCATCAAGGATTGAGTTATAGTAGTACATTTATATTGTATTGCAGAAGAAGGAGTGACCTACCTAAGTTTTTCAGTCTTTCTACCAGGACTTAAAGGAGTCTAACAAAGTATCCCCTTCTTCCATGTATGGATTTAATGGATATGTGTTGGCTAGTAAGAATTTCTTCTTAGGTTTTTCTGTAACAAGAACCGGGTGTTTCAGAGATTCTGGACTTTCCTCGATACATCATGGTTACTAATCTTTTGTTTTTTGATTTTGGGTTTACTCTAGATGGACTGGAACGTAGTAAAATGCTATGGATTTAGTACACCCTGTTTAGGTTTAGACGAAGCCCTTACCTTAATTTAATAAAGTATCCAAAAGGAGTTTCAGAATATAAGTAAGTAGGAGTAAGTCCTAGCGGGTTGACAAATACGGAGGTTCTTTCAAGGGATTCCGCAGTCGATGTATAAAGAGTTATCTCAGTCCGTTTACTGGTAGTCTTTTCAATTTAGAAGCAATTAAACAAGATTTTAAAGAGTTCTATCGAGTTCTAAAAATAACCTACCTATGGGCTTTTTTTATAGTAATAAAATCGCTTAGAGGAGCTCCTATCAGTAATAAAAAAAGAAAGAAGCCCGTACTCCTGAGCCTACAGTAGTAATACAAGATTAGAATACTTTTAGTTTTAGGGCCTTAGTTTTATACCCGCTAGGAGTTACTCTTAATTGTTCATCTGAATCGCTATAAAAATATTTTTCAATATAATAAAAATTTGCAAGCACTGACTTACCTTATCATAAGAAGACCTCAGGCTTGCCGTATAAAACTTCTAATTTCTAACTCCGGTTCGTAGTTATACTATCTAGGATTACTAAAAAAATCTAGTTAGTTACACGCGTAGAAATCCCCGAGGGGGCGAGTCTCTTTCTGGTGGGACCTGGCTTAGTAAGGGGATTTTTAGAGTCCTATTAGCCTTTTTTTTTGTTAAAGCCCCCTATAGCTCAAAAAAATGTGTGCCCTTACAGGACAAGCTTAATATAGTCTTTTTGTTACTCCCTAAATAAATCCACACATACCCATTCTTCAGTTCGATCCCTTTTTTTCTCCTACTTTACCCCATAAAGTTTTTTTAGTGGATTAAGATTTCAACAGGAAACTCATACGATCAAACGGGGACAACTAAGCTCTTCGAGTCTAGTTTTCCGTGCAACAACATACCCTTTGCCTTGTATTTTTTACATTATAAAGCTCCTTAGAAGTCCTCTATTAAATGATTAAGAGTTCTCTTTTACTTTTAAGGTAAGGGTTTCCTTTCCTGTTAGAAAGGCCCCCTTTCTGTATACTTTTTTTTAACGGGGGTTGTAAAAAAAAGCTAGAATCCTAAAAGGGCAGGCTATATTTCAAGTCACAAGTTGTGCTCATACGGCAGTCAAAAAGCTATCTACTGCTGATTGACTTCCTTTCTTAACTGACTTTAATTCTTTAGGTTTAGGAATGAGCTATGGAAAAAATCAATAAAACTTGCCGATTTGCACCCTTTTTGCATTACCTAATGGGAATAGAGAGTTCTATTATTATACACTATAATAAATAGTTATAATAAATAGTTAATGGACATCCCTTATAGATTGAAATGAAACAGTCTTGGTATTCAAAATAACTGGATGCTTTGCTTTGAGTCTAAGTCTTGATAGGGAAAGAAAGATCCTGCATGCTTTAGCAAGGAAAGAGATCTCGCCGCTCTGTCACACACCCTGCTCAAATTTCAGGTTTCCAAAATCTTAAAGTATTCGCTTAGGTAGGAGAGTATGCATTTTCCAAGTTAGAAATAGAAGGTCCTAGTCTCTCAAAACCCTTAAAATCCTGCTAAAAAGTACATTAATTCAGCTAGCAACTACCTACCAGAGTCTCAATTCTAGAACTCTGTGTTACGTCGCGAGTTGAATGCACAAATATCCTTAGGCTCAAATCCCATAGAAGTAAGCTTCTTGAGGCAGTTCAGAGCTTAGCCACCTCTTGTAGTAGGAAGAGTAATCACCTACCTACTCTTATCTCATAATAGCGGAATCCATATAAATTACAGCGAATTTGGATCTTGATTTACAGTATTTACAGTAGAGTCTTATTAGTCAGTACCGAAAATGAATAGAGTACACCTGTTCTTTCACAAGCATTATCTAATTCGTTTTGGGGTTTGTAGGGGCATTCAAAGCAATTTAAGGAAAAGCTTGATAAGAAATTTCTACTAGAACCGGATTTATACCCAATTGGAAGGGCACTTCGTAAAGAATCGTCGAGGTTTCCTATATTATATACTGGATCCCGCGAAGCACATAAGGGTTTCCTTGTCAGATATATGGATTTCCTATTAGCGTTTACTATTACTAGCTCGAAAATACGTAAAGGTACTCTTAGCTTATCTTATTTATAGAAAGAAACTCTCTTATTTATTCTGGATGGCCACACCTTGTAAAAGTAAAAGATATATACTAACTAATAGAGGTAGCGCGTATATCTTTGAAATCAGAAGGGGTCCGGTTTCACTACACAGAAACTGAAAGTATAGGTTACGGTTTATTCAGTTCGCGAGTAGCTATGAAGTATTCTTGGTTCTAGGCTGGTTTGTCCTGGGGATTTCGTTTTCTATCCAATTTAAGTTAAGAGTAAACGGGCTTGATCTCTGAGTTTTGCAGAAAAGGGGCTCAGTTACTCATAAGGAATTGAAGCTAGTTCTTTAGTTCGGTTCATTTTCTTCGCCCGGGATATCCTGTATTAAATTCAATAGCGTTCGCAATTCTATATTATGAGACACAAACAAGGTAAAATTCTTTTGGCTGGCACTCCTTTTCTGCTAGGTTGGGACTGACTTTGGTTGGCACTTTATCCATGAAAATGAGTCTAGCCTTAATCCCCCCTACTACACAAAAAAATGCAAGTCTGGATATGCCAAAGATCCTAGCTCTAGAACTTAGTTATACAATACATATTTTGGAAACATAAGCTTTTGAAAGTTTTTACGAACCAGGTAATTTTTCTGGTGTTTCACTCGATTTGTATAGTAAATCCTGGTAGTTTTTTTACTTTAATTTAAAATGGTATAAAATTTGTTCAGATTTGTATATTATATTATACTTCGAAATGCCGTAGAGTTAATTTATAAAACTTGTAATATAGTTTTGTAGTTTGAAAAGAGCAAACCGGTTTAAATAAGTGCGATCCGTAGACAGGCTTTTCTAAAGAGGGACTCTCCTAAACAGCATACAGCTTTTTTGCAATAGCTAGGTACAAGGGTCCTCACATCACATTAACCTTAGAGATTGAGAGTATAGTAATAGTATCAAGATTCTCAACTAGCGCTTCTTTTTAACGGAACCCCCATACAATCTAAAACCAGTATTTCGTTGTTTGATTGAGTATGTATAGTAAATGAAATTTTTTTGGTATTAGTGTTGTACCTCTAAGCTTACAAAGCTTCCACTTTTCAATTTGTCAAAAGGGGAGTTTTTCTATAACAAGGACTCGTGTAAAAACTGAAACTAAAAATCAAGGAACAAAATCTATATACTACAGGATGCCGCAGAGAAAAAACGACTCTTGATAAGGAACCTCCTCTATACCTGTACTCGTTCAAGGCTTTGTTTGAAGTTAGGTTAATTTCGTATTAAATTAAGTCCTTGAGATACGAAAGAGCAGCTTAAAAGGAAGGTATTGATGCCTGGAAGTTAAGTCTCTTTTAACTCAGTTTAGTAGGAAATTAATTCCTTGATAAAAAAATAAAGTAACCACTAAAAAAAAGTAAAGTAAAATTCTGCTGATAATGAAGGTACCTGATATATAATATAGTCTATTATAGAAACTCCCCAAAAGTTTGAGTAACTTAGGAATCTTGGACTTTTTAAGGGGCTCGCCTAGATGAAATAGGACTCACCTAAATTAATTGAACTTTAGCGAAGACTAGATTTCCTTGTACTAAAAGATCAGCAACGAATAGGAGTTCTCTAGACGCAAGCTCTCATTTTTTTTAAGTCCCTAAAAGTAATGTGTCATTTAAAAGTAAAAGGTAGACGCAAGCAAGAGAAAGATAGAGGCGCCATAAGTAATCTGATACACTAGAGTTATAATTTTCATATTTCTATCCGGAAGCCCGGTCAAAAGAAATCCTAGTGTTATATAATAAGTACTATAGGGTATACTCAATCTGAGAGAGAGAACTCTTCTTGTTGTGGGGTGTTTAGGTCACACTTTTTTTGCGGATCCCCGTGGCTAGGGAGACGGGTCCTTATATAGTCAATTTCATTGGATATCTAGCTATTACGTAAAGATTTCTTTAGTTAAAAGGTAGGGTTGCAGGAATAATACATAATTTAAAGAAGGAGCTTCGTTTGTGTGAATAAGCATTCCCGGAAGGGTACGGTTTGAGTATTCGAGGTGCTGAAATAGGTTATCCCTCGAATGGGAAATAATTATACCTCACTTTCACTCAAACACCAACTTAGTGAAAGTTTCTTGACTAACACTTTTTTTATTATTATTTATTACAGGAATTCCTGCTTTCCTCTAAAAAAAAACTACAGCCTCCTCAATGCCTAGTTCACAAACTTCTATCCGGAATTGCAAATCCAAAAGTTCTCTATTAAAACCCGATAGCTATACCTATCTTGTAATTATTGAAGATTTTTTATACTTATTCGTGTACAAAATCAAATAGATTTCAATGTATTTCTTTCTACTTTAGTTCACCTGTAATCCTGGAGCTAGAGTATAGAGCCAAGGCAAGGAAGGAGTACATTATGAAAATGTAGATTCATTCGAAAGACTTAATTAAGGATCGTCTAAATTTTTATGTAAATGGAGGATTTAGCTTCTTTATATAAACTGAAAAAATACAGCATCTACACGCCGAGGGTTTATAGAAGTCATTTATAGAAGGGTATTACCAAATCAAAGATTTTCTTCCTAATTTTTATTGTTTGTTCCAAACTTTTTTGTAGGGCTTAAGGTTGTTAAAAGTCTAAGTCCTCCTAAGTAAGGAATAATTCTACTCACGGCATACTACTGTACAACAAGTAACCCATAAGGCAGGCACCTTTCGCTATAATACTTTATACAGGTACTGAAATGCGACTCAATTTCATTTAATATTATTGGTTTACACTTACCACTGAATTTAAATAGACTCTAAAAATTGTTTTTTAGAACAAAGCTCTAAGTCAATCCCCTAACCCGGAGGCCCTTGGATAAACTCGAATGGATTTGTTAGCCCTTAGCTATTCTAGATCTACGAAACGACAAAACGAGTTTCATTTAGAGAGTCAACCCAAAAATTAAGAAAATCCAGGAGCCCTCTACCCTTTTTCCATGAGTAAAAGTAAGAGGAAGAGCTACTTGTAACAGGGTTTTTTATTGGGGGCTACTCCAGAAAATCTCAGAGAATTGGAGCGGATCTATATAGTTGTAACAGCCCAGAAAGAACTCCTTATAACCCTTTAATAATGGAGAGAAAGCAAGAATTGACTCTTAAAATGAAAAAGAAAGTGATTGCTTGCCGGGTATTCTGAGAATTTTATACCCTATACTAAGCGTTGACTGCATATGATAAACTTAAGTAAATAACTTTGCTTTGGTCAAAGCGGAGATGCAGGAATGCCGCCCGGTTATCCCGAAAAAAGTTTGAGGATACTTTAAGGGGTCCGGCCTAAACCTTTAACACAAATGTAGAGGAAGTAGGTGCTTTGCGCTGGGTTTCCCTTAAGGGCTTAGAAGGAGAGGCTTCTTGTAGAAAAGCATATCTTAACACTTCATAAAAACTAAACGTAGGAAATATCTAATTAAAATGTATCAACAGCTTAAAAAGGTATCTGAACTGCGGATAAAAGGCATTATAGCTAGTAACTTGGGCATTATTGTATTTAATCCGTTAATATTGATGATTTATTGATTTATTTATTGGAAGTATTTACTGAAAATTTCTAATAGTACTTCATTTATATCCTTTCATTTTTGTTATTATTAGTGTAGCTAGGCTTAATTGTTCTAATGGAAGTAAAAAAAACTAGAGCTGTTGCTGCTAGATTCTATATTCGTTGTACTTGAAAAC
The DNA here is from genome assembly GCA_036897525.1 of Pelargonium x hortorum. NCBI lineage: Eukaryota > Viridiplantae > Streptophyta > Magnoliopsida > Geraniales > Geraniaceae > Pelargonium > Pelargonium x hortorum. The sequence continues at coordinate 100,005 of JAYMTJ010000025.1, forward strand.
CTAAAGCCAAGAAAGGAATCTCTTTTTTACTTTTAGTTATTGTTTAGGAATTCTTAATCTCAAAAGTTCCTGAACTATAGTAAACTCTTTTGTTTTAGGGTATTCGTATTTATGGAGCTCCCGAGTTTTGGTTCATTTATTTATAGTCCTAAGAATTCCCCTCACCGGATTTTTGGAAATAAGAATTGTTGCTCTTTCTGAAGTATGTCAAGTAATGGTGTTCAACAGCTAAAGAATTCTAGTCTATAGAAGGCTAAGGATTTCCTGAATTCTTCTGTGTAAGTCGGTCTTTATAGCAGGCAAAGGAGAAAGGAGAGAATTAGTTTCCTTTGGGTTATGATGGTATAGCGCAGATAATTAGTATTCTCTATACAGAGGTAAATTGTCTTCTTTGTTCATTGCAGGAACCAGCTTTAGATACCTAACTATCCACCGGTTGTTCTTGTCGAGGAGAGGCTTGATTCCGATCTATGAATATGAAGGAGATAAAGATTGATTCTAAGAAGTGCTTATGATGGACCTGGTTATTGTCTTGAGGGTAAAGTTTACTTATGGAGGAGATTCTATTGTTCTTTTGAAAGTATAGTCCTAGTATTTTATAGATTTGTATTCCTAGGAGTTCTTGTCTTTGTGAGATTTGTGAGATCCTTTTTGAGTTGAGATTCCTATCCTTATCCTTAAGAGTTCTACGGATAAACTAACAGATACTAAAGCACTCTCTAATATTCTTGTGTTCTTGGCCGCTAAGTTGCTAATTGAAAGCTGACATTGATGGTAAATAAACCAGATTTCTGGGATTGCAGTGTTCTAATGGAAGCATCTCTTTCCTTTTCACAGCCAGGATAGATACAATGAGCTTACAAGTTTATCTTGTACACATTATATCTATACACAACTATACCTATACTCTAGAATAGAATTAATTCTACTATATTCCATAACTAATATAGAAAGGAACTTCCTAGCTAGAGTAAGCCAACTCCATTAGCTAAAACGATAAACAAGCATAACAACAAGCTTCATCTCCTTCTCTTTCTATAAGTCTATCTCCTATTACTCTTAGTTCTAGTACTTTTCAATTCTAATAACTGTAACTCCTACAAAGAAAGCAAAGAAAGGTATATCTCTCAAACAGGGTAAAAAAAAGAACTAAGTCAAGATCCTGAAAGAAGTAAGTCATAAGAAAGCGCTTAAGTTAAGTCAGGATAAGAATAAGAAGAAGGGGCTGCAGATTTTTAACCTCCTAAGTTTCCAATTTCGTAAAGCCCTTTATTTCTCCCAGCTCAAATTAAGTTGAAGTCCTGTATAATATAAGTTACAAGGTTCAATGTTTAAAAGGGATTTTACAAGTTATCAAGGGAGCTCCCCCTTTTTTTGACAGTAAGCCAAGTCACAAAGTTCAATAGGAAGAGTTTTGGTAGGTGTCCTTACTCTTGATTTAAGCGGATACTCATACTCATAATAGTGTGTGTGTAGTAGTGTAAAGTAGTTGAATAAGCATAAAGAAACTTGACCGAAGTATCGACACAAGAGAATTTTTATGGGAGTTTTTTATGTACTATAACTATAGAAGGTTTTAGGGGTCCTTTTTTAGTGCTTTTCGTATTGTGAGTTTATGTAAGTATAAACTAAACTAAGAAAGAAGGTTGTTACATAACAAGGTACATAAATTCTTAACATGTAGACCAAAAGTTTCTAATGAAAAGCCACGGGTTCGAGTCCAATTACCCCGCCTACGAAGACTTTTAACTTACTAAATACCTCACTTTTCAATGGTATCTATTTATCCTACCTTGATAATAATCTTTAGCAGCAGTAAAGATTTTTGATACTCTTCTTCATGAAGAAATCAGAACAGAAATTGTTTATGCCCTTATCGATTAGACTTTTTAATGTCTAACTTTTCTATATAGGAATAGGAATACTTGATAATTTACTTATCTCTCTTATAGCTTTATATATAGGAACACTGACCACTCCTATATAGGAGAAAGGTACTTCTTACAATCAAGACTTTTTTTTTCACCTCACTTTCACTCAAGTACTAATTTAACGGAAACTTCTTGACTAGACTAACGCTTTTCCTGTACTACGAGGTCTATTTAACAAGGGAGCACTCTTTGAACCTGTCCCCGCGCCTTGTTTGAGCAATACATTACCTAGACAATGTCGGAAGTTTAGGAAGTGTGTCAGATAGGGCTCCTCGTTATGTAAAACCTTGTGTTTTTTCGCTTAAGTAGATTTCTTTATATAAAAGATATATATAGCTTTAATTAAAGAGAAATGCCCCATAGCTATACAATTTAGAAATTACAAACAACTAGGGAAGGGGTGAATACTAGAATAACCAAGATGGTACAAAATCATATAAGCCTATAAAATTTGTTTATCAACGGGGCGATCCTTGTATTCTAAAAGTGTGTAAACTAGGGCTAATAATAAAAGAAAACTGCTCCTCTCCGGACTAAAGCTATTTGTAACAAAAAGAAAACTTGTAACTTCTTTTTTAATACATATCTGTTTTTTTGGACCACAGCACAAAGCTCTATAGGACTCCCCTTTCAGAAAGACCCTTTTTGACTTAATTGGTATTACTACAGTATCTCAAAAGAACTTCGACCTAGCGGGCCTCTTATACAAATAAGGTAGTAAATCTTTATTCAACTTGTAATCTTACGAAGTTTACTAAATACAAACAAAACTTTAATCGTTCATAGGCCCCTGCCCTATTAAGTAAGGCATACTTACTATATACAGAAACTTTTTTTTGTTAAAGAATTTTGTAGGATACTCTTCTGGTTTTGGTAAATGATAGGGAATTTGATACATCATAGGGCAAAATCTAAAGGAAAACCGTAAATACTAACTAAGCCACTTTAATAATTTGCAGAAGCGAAAGGGTTTTAGATATCTAAACTTTTAGAATCTAGTATAGTAGGAGATTCTTGTGATGTATGACGGCTGCTTAATACCTCTCAGGTTTCCTTTAGATCTAACTAACGATGACTCGTGTGCTATAGCTTCACAAGGATAAGAAAGCTTCTAATACCGTGGAAAGTCGGAACTGCGAGGAATCCCTAATTGCCTTACCTTAAACGACCACTACAAAAGGATCCTATGGCCGGATTTAGCACAGTTTAATTTACAACTATCCTTTAATTTCGGTATTGGAGAAAGTATAAAAGTTAGAATTAAGTGTTCTCATTCAAAGCCTCATGAACCCCAAAAGCAGAAAAGGGAATAACTTCGGACCCAATTGAGTCATCAACTAACCTAAAGCAAAGCCTAAAGGGATTTCCTACTCAATTTTGAAAGATTTTCGAGAGCAGGCGGAAACTTTGAATATTAGGATACCGGTGGCTGCGGAGTCTAAGTAAATGACACTATATACTGTACGAACTCTCCTTAAGTTATTGAAACTGGGTTGGTTTTTTCGTCCGATACTATAGAAACGCACAGCAGTACTTCCTAAATTGGGACCTTGTCCTTGTATTATCTATATATCCAGGTCAGGGACTCCCGAACTGTACGGTTTTTTCTTTTAGTAAAAACGAAATAAATTTCGAAAAAATCTTAACAAGAATTCAGGCCCCACTTTACACAGGAATTCATCTGTGTTTCTTGGCTAGCATTCTTCTATTAAGTATTAAGAAGGAGTCTTTAATTCTTCAATATTTAGACTTCGGAATAGTACTTAAAACTAGGAATTTATCCTTAATGAAACTGAATAAACAGAATTCTCTTTCTTTAAATAGGATAAATGGAAATGGTGTTAAAGAAATTCTATTGCTTGGGAGTCATGGAAGCTAAGGAGCCTTCTCTGTAAACCCATCCAACAAAGCCACTCTATCTCCTAGGGATCTCTAAACCTTGCACTTTCAACTCCAACTAAGCATCTCCACCATCGTCTTCTGTGCCTGCTATAAGCTATAACCAGTCCCTACCTGTCGAAAGCCATGAATAGCCTGCAAATGAAGTCAAGTTAGCAAATCTAGTATATATGAGGGGAATACAGCATTTTGGAAAGCAGATAAGAGTTTCTCGTAAGTTAGATTTCGAATTTGAACCAGTGTCCACTACTCAAATTGACTGGTGCCCTAACTTTTCATCTCAACAGGGAATGTACACTATAAATCATCTACCAAATGCCTACAGAGTCTAAATTTGAACTCATGTTTGTCGGAATTTCAAGGGCCCGTTTTAACTATAAAAAAGCAGGTAATTCACTAATAGACACTTATTATTAAGGGATTCTGCTTAATATCTTACTTTAGACACTGAATTGAATAACCGGTCAATTTGTTCTTTATATTATATAAGTGATTAAGGCTTGGTTTTTATCTGAAATAATACGAACAGGCAACGCCTTACTCTTCCTCTAAATAAACCCGCCCACTCGAGACTTATATTTCTTTTCTTTATCTAAGGGCTTCGAAAGGAGTTTGTTTACTACTGAAATAGAACTTTTACACATTTAAGACTTTAGTCGCACTCCTTCCTAGCTAAGCAAACTTCTAACTTACTGAAGTAGGAAAATACTTGATGAAGTACTTCCTTTTACTTTTTAATTTACTAAACTTCATAAAGTTTACGTATCTCCCTTATCTAAAACTACTTAGACGGGCTCCTTTAGCCCTTCTTTATAAGATTGGGAAAATAAGGAAAACAAACTTCCACCTCTATACTAGAACTAGAAACACAAATAAGAAGACTATTACCTATTTTTTTTACTTGAAGTATTTACTTTCACTTCACAATGGCTAAGAAAACAGGAATCCCGAATGTTATTGTCTCGAACTTCTCGTTAGTTTTATGTACCCTGAAAGTCCCGGATTTAAGGCTTATAGAGTCAATCCTATGTTTGTTTTTAGAATCCCCTTTAGAAACTTGTTAAATTCCAGCCTAGAAAGCTAAAAAAAAAATTCTGCTAAAAGAAATTCTTTTAAACGGCGGATTATGGCTAATGGACAACATAACTCCTCTCCTCTTAATAAATAAACCGGTATCTCTATCTCTTGTTCTAGGAGATTTATGCTTTGGTATAGATTCCAAGGGTATTTCTATAATTCTACTTTTCTAATTCCTTCTAGTTTTTATATATAATCTAATTTATAGCTATTCACCTATTTATTTTGGAAATCTACTCGCCAATTTGCTAGAACAAAGGCCTAGATAAGCTGTAAAATTCGAAGAAGTAAGTTTGTTTATTCGTATACCTACCTATCTAGAAAAGACAGGCACTGGAAAACCTTGTCAAGATTTATTTTACCCTCGATTACTTAATCATGAATTGCCTTTTATTAATTAAATTAGATCCAGGTCAATTTGTAGCTAGGATAACAAGGTTTTGAAGTAGTAATTAATTGTAAGTCTGTCTTATGTACGCGACTTAAATATGCTTGTATCTTGTAATTCAGTAAAAAAAAGCAGAAACATAGGTTTTTTTATTTGCCTCTTGTGCCCCTAGATTTTGACCTCCTGTAGCATATCCGAATATACATTACATAGTGTAAATTTGTTTGTAGGGTATTTATTTCTTGTTTATAGCTCGTAAGAGTAAGTCACTCTTACTTTTCAGTCTAGCCTTTACTTTAGTATAAGGGTTTAGCTTTAGGGGGAATATACTCCTGATCAAAGTGAACCTGAAAACTGTAAATAAAAACGCACAAAATGAGAAGTTTGACTACTACAGTTCCTAGGCAAAATAAATCACGGGCGCTCCTTCTTTCAGAAAGATATACAAGGTTTGATTAAGTGGCGCCTTTAGTACTTTTTGCGAGACGTAAGTATGGGCTATTACCTTTCTCATTAGGCAATTACCTAAGTGAGTTGAAATATGAAGAGTTTTCTATTTCTAATACACTAAAAGAATACCGGAGTTCTATAACAAGGATTTTCTCGGAAAACCCCCTGAAGGAGTCTCCTAATTTGTATAACCTGTAGCCTGAAGAGGGTTATCCCCGTATTATCTTGGTTATAAAAGGCTTGTTTGAAGGCCTAGGCATAAGTTTATGACTAAAGGCCCCTTTGTGGTAGTGACAAACTCTTCGGTTCTGTATATCGTAAGTTGTCCACTAAATAGAAGGATAACATGCAGCTCCGAGGCTTCTCTACTCCAAGTGAAGGCGACAAAGTCCGAGCTTTTTTTTTCCATTTTCGAATCACTTTGGCTCGACTTTCCCTACTGTAACTAGAACGAGAATATGAAAGCAGACTTTTTTTTTTCTAACCGATTACCCTCCAAGATAAACCTTGCCTTAACTTATTTGTTCTTGGCTTGATAAAGAAAGCCCCTAAAACTAGCTAGATCAAAAACTAGAGGAGTTGATCCTCAGGGGTTTTTTTGTATTACTTATTTAGCTATTCCTTGAGTTTCTTCCTATTGTTGTGAGTGTAATCCTGGTTTTCAACTTGTTAGAATCCATTTAATTGTAAAATGAATCAAAACTCATTTCCCTTCCTAAAATGGTGTTTATTCATTCTGCAGGAAACATACTTTTTCTATGAAAAAGGGCCTTGAAATCGTTCCTTTCCTAGGGAAATGCCCTAAAATGTTTGTTCCAATTTCGACTGTGGTAAAATGAATAAGACCTCATTTAGCTAGTGAAAGTCTTCCCATTCTCAAAAAAAGGAGGCAAGATCGTTAGAGCTTGGAAAATGAATAAAAACCCATTTTCTTAAGGCAAAAGCTTGTGTTTGTATTGAATGAATTAGGCTATTGTTTCAATATCTTCTCCTTTCTATTCTGTATCTATTCCTTTCTCTATTCCTCAAACTCAAACTACAAGAACAAGAAAACCAAGTAAGGCGACCGTCTGGGCGAATTGAACAAGTACAAGTAAGGACTCTCATTAACTAAACTAGTAAGGAATTTCTCAGGAATTACTATGGAATTAAGATGGATTCTCTGTATCTCCACAATCAAGATCAATCTTGCCTCAAATTTAGAAGGCAAAGGTGTAATATGCTAGTCTTTCCGGTTAGTTTACTAAGTACTTACTCTCAGGGAACAATAACAAGAAGGCAAAGCGCTTCCAAAGAGTATAGGATGCCGTAGGTTCTCAAATAGTTAGGGATCCCTTTCCGCTACACTATATTATTTATAGTAAGATTGTGATTTCAGTGTATATAAGATTTGACTTTCTAACACAATAAATTGCCTCTGCTTCCGTGCTTTCTTCTTGGGCTTAGGATTGGTAGGAGTGAATGTCTTTCCTTTCCTGTTACAGCTTCTAAGAGTTCTTGGTTTATTTGTATTATAGTCTTAATTAGTTACTTATTATATGAGAATGAGAGTTAGTATTTATCTAATAGATAGTATAGGACAGTCTATCTCTAAGGTATATCCCTCACTGTGCTATGCGTTTATCAATTTGGAGGGGTTAGCCCTAGTATAGTAGGTTGGGATAGTGTCTACTCGTACGACTGCAGCAGCGCGTAGGGAGATGAAGGTTATATAGTGAAATTGGGTATACAGGATAGCACATACACACCTATGACTTATTCTTACTTCTTTGCTTTCTTGTATTCATATTCTTTGTACTCTGTATTTTGTTTGATTGGGAAAAGGAGTAACAGTAGAAGCTTTAGTAAGAGCAGTACCTAGAAGGAGAAGGTTAAGGGAACCTGTAGTGTAATAAGGGGAGTCAGAGTAGTCTAACTGGGTATATAGAGCTTGGGCTTCTTATAGTTGTAGCTTAGTTATTGTAGTTCTTTCATTGTATTAATTGTATTAATTGTATTAGTTTGCTAAGGTATATTCCTCACTTCTTTATCGTTATAGAGGAAGGGAGCTTAGTAAGATTAGGGGATACGTCCTTGTTACCGACTGTAGGGGACCAAGGGAGGTGATAGGTCTTTTTTTAGAATAGGTATAGATAACTTTATAACCACCAAAAGATTCTTACTTTCTTTTATTTATATCTTTCTAAATAGACTTCTTTCTTCTTCTTTGTTACTTACTTGTTTTCTCTTTATATTCTGTCATTTTATCTTTAGTTTCTTAGGTTTAGTAGCAAGAGTAGGAAATAGGCAAAGGAGTAGCAAGATAGAGAGACATAGGAGACTTAGCGTAGATAGAGCAAGCAATTAGGGGATATAGGATGTAGCTATTGCAGCTAGTGTCTTACTTATTTAGGATTCATGGGATAGAGGTGAATAGAGAATAGATAGAGTCATAGTAGTTTACCTGGTTTAGTTTGTATTGTTAAGGTGTTTTCCTCTTGTCTTCTGTCTTTATCGATAAGGAGGTTATTGTACTATAGTGAAATGAATAGGCTGACTTACGCTATAAGACACACTTGCACTTGACTTTTTATTACTTGTTTTATTTGTATTCAGTATTATTAGGAGTTATAGGAGTTAGGAGAGGAACAGAAGCAATAGAAGGAGAGCAAGAGTAAGGGCTATACCTAACTAGTTGAAAGCTAGGATAGGATAAGGTTTAGATAGAGTGCTTATCCGATCAGTTATAGCCGGTAATTTAGTAACGGATTTGGAGTTGAGATCAAGTATATTCCTAAGAATTTCATAGTTTATAACTCTTGGAAGGAAAACTAAATAACTTCTTCTATTTCCTGAGGCAACGCTCTTTATCAAGGATGGTTAGGATAGTAAGATTCTTAGTGGATAACAGAAACCGGATAATTTGTTGTTGTCATGAGCATGCCCAAGCCAAAGCAGCTAGCTAGGATTAGGTCTAGGTAAGCTTGGGATTAGGAAAGGAGGTGTAGTATACTCTAAAGTCACGAACTGGAGTTATTGAACTAATGGAAAGCATCTCTTTCTTTGTTGAGAGTACATTCCAAAGTGGATTCCCTTTGAGATATGGGACTTTAGGACAGATAATCTTAGAGGATATAGGAATCCTCTCTTTCTTTGGAAGCACAGTTTCTCTTTGTTGTAGCAGGCTTAGCAAGGTACGAAGTTCTTACAGGAGCCTATCCGTTTAGCGGGTTCAGGATAGTTGAGCCTTGGGAAGATATAATATTAAATGATGGCAATTAGTTGTTCTTTCAAGAAGAGCATTAGAGAGTTATAGTGCTATTCCGATCTAAACTGGTAAAGGTGTTATTCGATAATGTATTCTTGGCTTTGGCTAAGCATTGTGAGAGTGGATTGGGTTGATATTCCTTGAATTTTATAGACTAGAGAGTTTAGGATCTTTCTTTCAAACTTTTCTACCGAGAGGACAGTCGATTTCTCTTCTGTAACAAGTCCAATGGGAATATTCTGTTGTTT